>JAJMCI010000057.1:0-66391 GCA_030565705.1 Metschnikowia baotianmanensis
AAGAGTAGCTTTCACGGGTGGGCCCGCATATACTATAGACGATGGGTACATGCAGATCAAGCAAAAGGCGGTCTTATGGCATTCAAGAGCGAAGAACAGAAGTGCCATTTTACGTTCTTTCATGAAGTGTATCGAAGAATGAGAGACGTTTGAGGTCTAGGAAGACTTTTCTCATTGGGATGTTCAGAAACTTGCCCGTAAAATCAGATTACCATTTATACGTCAGTCTAACAGTGCATACTACATGGGAACGTTGGCTGCCCGTAAATCGAATCATTAAGTATTTATGTGAAGGTCTGATTTCTATAAGCTCAACCACATCATCAATCACACCATCAACCACATCATCATCCTCATCATCTTCACTCAGATTCTCAGACAATACATTTGTGGCTGTCCTATCGACAATCTGCTGAATAACTCTTGCCTCTTTCAGACCAAAACATTGGCGAGTGTAACAGTATTGCATGTCTTTTTTGACTGGGGCTCACGACTTCCGGCTTATCGTTTGATGCTACCCCACAAAATCCACCACTAGCTATGGCTCGGACATCCACACGTCACCCACGGCGTCGAAGTGCTGAATCTCTTCGGGAGAGAACTCAATCAACGTGCCGTCATGAGTTGTGTCTATATCGCCTTCTGGCCCATGATACAATCCTCCCATTGACGAGAATGCACAATAGTAGTACGAAGCACATGTTTTCAACAAAAACCACGGACTTATGGGCTCATAATCGTGGTTTAAGGCCGGATCCTTTACCGTGGAATGCGGGGGAATGATCGCATGGGTGACTTTTAGTTTCGACTTGAGAAAAGCACGGTATGCCGCCGTGGACTTGAGGTGGGCATACCGCGTGATGGGCACTGGCTTCCCATCCTCATCGTATCCGGATATCCTCTCTTTTTCCCAGTCGTGTGTATCGTCCAAGGCCGAGCCACAGTGACGGAAGCCCGAGTTAAACCATACCAATTCTCTGTTGTTGACGTCCTCTATATGTGCAGGATGATTCGAACACACTTCCTCTGATCTGAATCTTTTCGAGAACCCGATATCCTTCTCCCGCACGGAGTGGGGCGTGAGCTCGCCAATGGAAGCAGCACGGTTGTCATTGAAGGCATAACTCTCGACGCCTTCGCACACCAAGGCGAGCCAAAAGAGCTCCTTGTCACCATGAACGCGTGTTGCAACGCCTTCCAGGGTCGCGATTGTGAACATGGTGAAAGGCATGGAAAAGTGCCTCTTTCTGTTGATGGCTACCACCCCGCTTTCCATGAACTGGTAGGTGCCCTTGAAAAAGTCGTTCTGGAGCGTGTAGTCCGTGATTTGAGGGAGGTTGAAGATGGCCGAGTCCGCGATGGACGGAGTGAGCTTGTAAAAGAAAGGAGCATGCGACAGAGGGCGCAGAACCAGCATCATCCGGTCCCGATAGAACATGGTTCCTGTTTTCGTGTATTTCTCAAGTTCAAAGAAGTATGACGGTGGTTTTAAAAGGACCGTGTCCGCGTCACACAAGAGCATCTCCTCGAACGAGTTAAAGGCCGTGGCGAGGATCTTGTTGTTGTACTTCCCAAACAATCCATGGTAAGTTACGAGAACGGCCGGACGGACATTTACAAACCAAAGTTCCTGCACCGGGTGCCCCTTGAAGTCTTCTCTGGCAGCCTTGATGAGGTTCAGAATGGACCCTTTCGAAAGCTCGTTCTGGTGCACGATCTGAATGGGAAGTTCGTTGCCAAGAAACCGAAGCGTACGTATAAATCGCACGGCGTTTTCAGCCTGGTGTTCACCACAGGTGAGGACCACGCCGCGGCCATTTAAGCGGCGTCTATATTCTCGCAAGAAACAGTCCTCTTTCTCCTGCGCAAGGTTAGTATCGTGCGGGAACCCCGTATCCCCGTTCCAACTGGTAAATTCAGGGAGCTCAGCCGAGAGCCAGGGAAATACTCTTTGTTGCACTTCGCTGCACTTGTGCACACGCTTTTTCGACGCAAATCGACCCTTCAACAGTCGGCCTGCCTTTGTATTTGCTTTCCCATATTCTTTTGAGCCTGGATGTGAATCTGAGCCCGAGTGTGTGTCTTCAGCCCAGCTCTTGCCTGCTTTCCCTCCGTAGAACGAGATTTGTTTCTCGGCAAACTCCACATCTTCCTCGTCGATTCCAGAGGGCGAGTTGCCCAAAAAACACTTATTAAATACTCGCACGTGCGCCACATCATCGTGCCACTTCTGTTCCCCAGTGCGCATTTGGGCGACGAGGGCCGCGTGCTTTGTGCGGAGCTCTTCTCGTGTAGGAGGCGTGTAATCTTCTTCTCGAAGCCGCCACTGGGCCTTTTTCTTAACCCCGGCCTCCCATTCCCGCTTGACATACTTGAACGAGCTGAGAAAGGCATCTGTGTGAAAGGGGAAGGATTCGAAAGGGTCGAATTTCCAGGACGGATCAGACTTGTAAAGGTTATCGAAGTAGGCCGCACACCGATCCTCGAACGATGTGGACGCCAAGAAACTCCTTTGTTTCCCTTCGGTGAAGAAGTTGTGATACACGGAGGACTCGGTGGCAAACTTCCCGAACCGTTTGTGCTGGTTGTGTGTGTGTGCAAGTTCACGGTAGAACGCCAGTTTAGACACAAGCCCCTTTGGTTTGTTCATGAGGCCACCACGTAAAACACCAGACTTGTCGCCTACGTGAATATTTAAACGACCAGAAAACGGCCACAAAGACGGCGGCGAAAAAAAGGCACAGAAAACAATGAGAAGAATAAAAACGGCGGCGGTTCGTTTTCTCAAGCGGGGAACAACACGTCGGAGGCGGCCGACACTAAACGCCAGCGATGAGCTGGAAGAAGCGTTCTTATATCGAAGAGTGCGAGACGCCATGGTGACACAAAACCAGAGGATCAGAGCAGAGGAACGGACCAGAGGAAGAGAGCCGGCGATTTCGAGAGAAATCAAAATGTGGCCTGAAAAAGAAGAGCGGCTCGGAAAGAGAGCTTTTACTACAGGACATTCCACAAGAAGCTCTGGTAGCAGAGAGAGTCCATTTTTAGTCGTGGCGCCCTGCACAGAAGACGCCTAAATTTTTTTTCTAGATCAGAGTGCGGACTGTATATGAGACCTTTCCGTGGTCCGGGCAAAAACACAATTTGCTTAAAATGCTCTTTTTATGTATAGTTTTGTTTAATGCATTGCATTTTTTAATGGATGCATTGTTTTATAGTAGAGACAGTGATTGTAGGGACGCTCAAAAGTCACCTTTAGCCCTAAAACTGTGCAGCTATACGTAAATCATTGAGTCCAACGCGAGGTTAGTTCATCAATATGGTCTGGACTAAACTAAGATTTATAAAGATTAGTGAAAAGGCTTATCTTTATCTTTGACACATTGTTTTGTGACACTTTATAAATTTCTTAATGTTGTACAATTGTGTGTATTAAATCGATGGATTTATCAAAAAAAACAAAAACAAAAATAAAATGTAACGTTACCTAATAGAGCTGCCGCGCAATATAATCTCGGTTGTTTTGACAGATCCATTGATTCAAGAGGAGCTCCAAAGTTGCTTTCTTTGCCCAAAATCTGTATGGTTATACATAAAGCTTATAATCTTAGACGAGGTCACATCAAACGAATCGCCTAATGTAGATAGATCTTGCGAAGATTCTGCAGAGTGAAGATGTATGGGTTCCGAGTCATTTCGAAATATCTGGCCGGAGTCATTTCAGAAATCTGGCCGAAACACGGGATACATTTTGTGGGATGCACTTGCCCATTTTTGAAACAAAGCTCAAATTTTGAAGAGAACCAATTTTTGTCCACACAAAACATATCAAAGAAATGGGAAAAGATGTGCAACAGATATAGCAAAACAAGTTTGGGTTCAACTGATGGGGAAACTGACCGGACGGAAATGTATAAGGTAGTGCATACACTCTAGTGTGCGCTGGCACGGCTTTCGGTGTCAAACCCATAGTTACCAGGGACCTGACAGCAAATGTAGAATAGAAATAAAAACGAAATGCAAAAAGATATGGAGTCGATCTAGATAAGATGCAGAACACATATAGAAAGGACATATAAAAGAAATGGAGAAAGATGTAGAATACATATTGAAAAGATGTAGATCATATACAGAAGAGATATCAACGTACAACACCACGAGCGCGGACACTAAACGCGAGACGCGTCTTCTTTTTAAATATCGTTTTTTCAAACACCTGCAGCGCCACGTATTCGACAAGAAAAGTTATCAAATTCGGCAACGAAGGAGATTCAGATAAATTGAGCCGTAAAAGAATTGAAAGCTGGTAAATTTTCGTCCGTGAGAGCTGCTGCGAAGTGGTATGAGATACCCACCACAACTTTACACGATCGCGTTCATGGACGCAAATTTCTCGAGATTTCACATGAAATATTCACTATACTGACAACTAATGAAGAAAGCTCGCTTGTAGAATGGATATTGTCTTTGGACTCCAGAGGGTTACCGCCTCGCCTGTAAAATGCTCAAAAATGGCCAGTCGTCATATCGACACTCTGCTGAATAACTCGTGCTTCTTCAGACCAAAGTATTGACGAGTGGAACAGTATTGCATGTCTTTTTCACCAGAGCCCACGACTTCCTGTTTATCACTTGAGTCAACCTTCAAAATCCGCCACTAGCTATGGCTCGGACATCCACACGTCACCCACGGCATCGAAGTGCTGAATCTCTTCGGGAGAGAACTCAATGAATGTGCCTTGAACGGTTGTGTCTGTATCGCCTTGTGGGCCATGAAGCTTTCCCCCAATTGACGAGAATGCACAATAGTAGTACGATGCACAATTGTCCAACGAAGCCCACGGAACCATGGGCTCATTCTCATCGTTATACGCTGGCTCATCTGCTATGAAATACGGGGGAATGATCGCATGGGTGATTTTTAGTTTTGACTTCATGAAAGCACGATATGCCGCCGTGGACTTGAGGTGTGCATACCGCATGTTACTCACTGGCTTCCCGGCCTCATCGTATTCGATAGTCCTCTCTTTTTCCCAATCGTGCTTATCGTCCAAAGCCGAGCCACATTGACGGAAGCCTGAGTTGAACCATACCAACTCTCTGTTGCCGTCATCACTGATGTGCGCAGGATGATTCGAACACACTTCCTTGGATCTAAATTGGAACGAGAACCCGATCTCCTTCTCACGCACGGAGTTGGGCGTGAGCTCGCCAATGGAAGCAGCACGGTTGTCATTGAATGCATAACTCTCGACTCCTTCGGACGCTAAGGCAAGCCAAAAGAGCTCCTTATCACCAAGAACGCGGACCGTGACACCCCCCATGGGCGCGATGGTGGACATGGTTAATGGCATGGAAGAGTGTTTCTTTCTGTTGATGGCTACCACCCCGCTTTCCATGTACTGGTAGGTGCCCTTGAAAAAATCGTTCTGGAGCGTGTAGTCCGTGATTTGAGGGAAATTGAAGATGGCAGAGTCCGCGATGGACGGAGTGAGCTTGTAAAAAAAAGGAGCGTCCGACGGAGCGCGGGGAATATGCATCATCCGGTCCCGGTAGAACATGGTTCCTGTTTTCTTGTACTTTTCGAGTTCAAAGAAGTATGACGGTGGTTTCAAAAGCACCGTGTCCGCGTCACACAAGAGCATCTCCTCGAACGAGTTGAAGAGCGTAGCAAGAATCTTGTTGTTAAACTTCTCGAACATTCTCTCGTAAGTCAGGAGGACAGCTGGACGGACATTCACAAACCAGAGGTCTTGCGCCGGGTAATTCTGAAACTCTTCTCTGGCGACCTTGGTGAGTTTTGCTATAGAAGCTCCCGAAAGCTCGTCGTGGTGCACGATCTGAATGGGAAGCTCGTTTCCGAGGAACCGGAGCGTACGTATAAATCGCATGGCGCTATCAGCCTGGCTTTCACCACAAGTGAGGACCACGCCGCGGCCATTTAAGCGGCGTCTATATTCTTGCAAGAAACAGTCTTCTTTCTCTTCGTTAGGGGTAGTATCGTGGTGCGGAAACCCCGTCTCCCGGTTCCATCTGGTGAATACAGGAAACTCGGCAGAGAGCCATGGAAACACTCTTTGTTCCACATCCCGGCACTGGAGCGCCCGCTTCGTCGATCCGAATCGACCCTTCGACAGGCCGTCTGCCCTTGTGTCTGCATTTGAATCTGGGTCCGAGTTTTTATCCTCAGTCCCGCTTTTGGCTACTTTCCCTCCATACATCAAGTTTTGTTGTTCGGCAAACTTTACATCTTCTTCGTCGATTCCAGACGGCGAGCTGCCCAAGAAACACTTTTTGAATACTCGCGCGTGCACCACATTATCGTGCCAGATCTGTTCTCCATTGCGCATTTGGGTGACGAGGGCCGTATGTTTGGCGCGGAGTTCTTCTCGCGTAGGAGGAGTATAATCTTCCCCCCGAAGCCGCAACTGGGCCTTTTTTTTAAGTCCGGCCTCTCGTTCCCGCTTGATGTACTTGTACGCACTGATAAAGGCATCTGGCTCAAAGTGTAAGGATTCGAAAGGGTTGAATCTCCAGTAGGGATTTGCCTTGTATAGATTATCGAAGTAGGCCACGCACCGGTCCTCAAAAGACGTGGACGCCAAGAATTTCTTCTGCTTTGAGCCAGAGAAGAACTTCTGGTAATTGGAGGATTCGATGGCGAACTTTCCATACTTTTTGTGCTGGTTATGCGTGCGTGTAAGTTCCCGGTAAAACGCCAGTTTGGGGGACGCGTTCCCCTTTGATTTGTTCAGAAGGCCACCACCTTCAACACCAGACTTGTCATCTACGTGATCATTTGAGTGACTAGAGAACGGCCACAAAGACGGCTGCAAGAAAAAGACACAGAGCAAAATAAGAAGTACAACGACAGCTGCTGTTCGTTTTCTCAAGCGGGGAACAACACGTCGGAGGCTGGCGACACTAAACGCCAGCGATGGGCTGGAAGAAGCGTTCCTATATCGAAGAGTGCGGGATGCCATGGTGACCACAAACCAATGGAACAGAGCAGAAAAACACACCAGAGGAAGAGAGCCGGCGATTCTAGAAGTCAAAATAAAAGGAAGAGAGGCTTAAAAAAGATCCTTTCTACAGGATACGTCACAGGAATCTCTGATAGCAGAGGGCGTCCAATTTTAGTCATGGCGGTCTGCACAAAACGCGCCGATTTTCTCCTTATATACCAGAGTGCGCACTGTATATGAGAGTTTTCGGTAGTTCGGGCAAAATTACATTTTGTTTAAAGTGCTCCTTTTATACATATATGTAAGACTCGCTTTTTTTGATGTATGTGTTTTATTTTTGATAGATACATGATTCGAAGGGAATCTCAAAAGTTACCTTCTTAGAAAATCGGACAGCTATACCTAAATTATTCAGTCCAACATGAGGGCAGTTCATCAATATGGTCTGGATTAAGATATAATTTAAAGAATTTGGTGAACAAGCTTGCATTTACTTTAACAAATTTATTTGACACTTTACAAATCTCAAAATGATGCACAGTTGGTGTTTTGGGGTGACTATTTGTCTCTATTCCAAAATCCAACGGCATTGAATAAAGCTACTGCATAATGTAAATGTAACTGTCAAAACGAGCACGTTCTGAATCGGTATATGCAAGATCACATGCCGCCATTGCACGTGATACTCTGGCCGGAATTCGAACAGTAAATGAGGACAAATGTTCCCGCGGGAAAAAGAACTTTATTTTTTCTCTACGAGTCTCGGATTTGCACTAGAGTCTGAGGTCCGAAGTATAATATCACTTTAATACATACTTGAAGATTGAAAGTATCTACAAACATCGCACAAATTTAAATAAAAAAATCTCACATTCAACACTGAACTGAACTCTAGACGCATTTGGCATGTCAGGAAAAATCTATATGAAAAAACTCACGTGACTGGGTTTAGTTTATCAAAAGAATATCATACTGATCTTCAACCAGTCATAACTCAAAACCAAGATTTTTTTTTAGATATCTCATATCTTGGGTTCTAATCCATATATACCAAAACAGGTGATGTGCCTCTCAATTCTAGTTTTGTGACTCTGATTGCAGCGGTTGCTATGCAAGAAAAAACGATCATTCACGCTTTTTAGTACATTTTCATATATAGCCATGCCGGGTCACATCCTGCACTTATTTTGAAGGTCTAGAATTCTCATAGATGAGGGAATGCTTGTTAGTTGTGAAATTTATTTCAAGTAAGGCCATACTAATAAACTAAAAGATGCTCAAAATAAAATGAGTGTTGGCGTCCCGAAACACCGGGAAGTTACCTTAACGGACAGAGCTTTTAAGAACACACCTGTCTTCTACAATTTCCAGGTAGTTGAATCCTTCTTTTTTTTTCTCTTGATATGAACAAACATCACATGAATTCTCGCCCGAGAAGAGTGTAATTGAGTGAATAACCAATCTAAGACGTAACTACTTTCGAGTGGCACTGTACAGTTCAACCATGCTTGCAGGTCATGCACCCATTTAATTCAATACTTTCAGATATCTTTCTTCGAAATCCTAAACTCATACCATAGGAGAATAATCTTTCTATCAATACTTGGGCGACTTCAACTGGTGATCTTCAAACGCCATGCAGAGTCTAACGTTCGTAGACCTCCAGCGCTTGTCTTGTCTGTTCCGCTACTTGCACTCGATTACATTTCGATTCATCACGTAACTCGAATCCAGAAGTCACGCTTCCCTATAACTCTAAAAGCCAAATATCACCTACGGCGTCAAAGTGCTGCATCTCTTCTTCAGTGTACTCGATGAACGTGCCTGCGACCATATTGCTTGGTTGTTTTCGTGGATCGTTGACCTTTCCCCCGATCGACGAGTACGCACACCAGCAGTAATAGCCGCAGTACTTCAAATGATACCACGGAGACACGGGCTCGTTTTCGTCATTAAACATTGGCTCTGCTACTTCTAGAATTGGAGGAATGATTGCGTGGGTGATTTTAAGTTTCGACTTCAAAAATGCCCGATATGCCGCCGTGGACTTGAAGTGTGTATACCGCATGGTGTCCACTGGCTTTCCAGCCTTATCGTATTCGATAGTCCTCTCTTTTTCCCAATCGTAGCTATCGTCCATGGCCATTCCGCAGTGGCGGAAGCCCGAGTTGAACCACACCAAGTCCCTGTTGTTGACGTCGCTGATATGCGCAGGATGGTTGGAGCACACCTCCTTAGATTTCAACTTGGTCGTAATACCGAGGGCCTTTTGCCGCTCTGGTTCAGGAGTGACCTCTCCAATGGCAGCGGCAGGGTTCTCGTTGAAGGCATATGATTCCACTCCTTCGTACGCAAGAGCGAGCCAGTAGAGCTCCTTGTCGCCGTACAGGCGGCGGATGGTACCTCCGAAAAATGCGACGGTGGACATCGTGAGCGCCATGGAGAAGTGTTTTCTCTTGTTGATGGCCACCACCCCGCTTTCCATATACAGTCTCTTCCCCATGAAGAAGTCGTTTTTGAGCGTGTACTCGGTGACTTGAGGGAGGTTAAAGACGGCCGAGTCGGCCACAGAGGGAGTGAGCTTGTAGAAGTACTTAAGATCCGACTTAGGGCGAAGAATTTGAAGAAGCCGGTCCCGGTAGAACATGGTTCCTGTTTTCTTGTACTTTTCGAGTTCAAAAAAGTATGAGGGTGGTTTCAAAAGCACCGTGTCCGCGTCACACAAGAGCATATCCTCGAACGTGTTGAAGAGCGTGGCGAGGAGCTTGTTGTTAAAGCTCTGGAACCTACCCTGGTAAGCCGAGTGGAGGGCCGGGGTCACATTTACAAACCAGAGGTCCTGCGCCGGGTAGCCCTTGAACTCATCTCTGGCGGCCTTGATGACTTTCGTGATTGAAGAAGGCGAAAGGTCGTTCTGGTGCACGATCTGAACAGGAAGCTCATTGCCGAGAAACCGGAGCGTTCTCATGAACCGTATGGCGCTATCTGCTTGATCGTCGCTGAATGTGAGAACCACGCCACGGCCATTCAAGCGCCGTCTGTATTCTCGCAAAAAACAATTCTCCTTCTCCTGTGACGTGTTTTCGGAAAAGCCTTGTGGTAGCGGGAACCCCGTTTCACCGTTCCATCTTGTGAATACTGGAAACTCAAACGAGAGCCATGGGTACACTCTGCGCTCGGCGTCGCTGCACTGGAGAGCGAGTTTCCTGGATGCGAACCTGTTCTTCAACGAACCCCCTGTCTTTCCCGCTGCCTCCGCATTGCCGTCTTTGCTTTCGTCCGAGGCTACCCTTTTTTTAGCCACTTTCCCCCCGTACATCACGTTCTGCTTCTCGGCGAACTCGACGTCCTCCTCGGCTATTTCGCCCGCGGAGTCTCCCAAAAAACATTTTTTGAAAACACGCACATGCGCGATTTTGTCGTGCCAACTCTGCTCGACACTGTGCAAATTTGCAACAAGGGCCGCGTGCTTTGCGCGTAGCTCCTCCGGGGTAGGAGGCGTATATTCCTGCCCACGCAGCCGGGCCTGGGCTTTCTTTTTGAGCCCGGCCTCCCGTTCCCGCTTGACGTATTTGTACGTACTGAGAAACGCATCTTCTTCATAGTTCAAGTACTCGGACGCGTCCACCGTCCAGTATGGGTTCGTCTTGTATAGATTATCGAAGTAGGACACGCACCGGTCCTCAAACGATGTGGACGCCAAGAATTTCTTCTGCTTTGAGCCAGAGAAGAACTTCTGGTAGATGGAGGATTCGATGGCGAACTTTCCATACTTCTTGTGCTGGTTATGCGTGTGTGCAAGCTCACGAGAGAACGCCGATTTGGGAGAGCCCTGTGCACTTCTTTTGGCCATCAGGCCACCATGTTTTGCACCCGACTTGCCGTCTACGTAGTTATTTGAGTGACCAGAGAACGGCCACAACGACGGTTGAGAATAAAGGATCCACGTGAAAATAACAATGAGAATAAACCCTGCATGCCGTTTTTTTTTGTTCTGGAATCTATTTCCAAAGCCGCCAAAAATCGTCGCCAGGGTAGTGCCAGAAGCACTTTTATAACGGAGATTACGCGGCGCCATGGTAGCCATACAATGTTGTATCTAATTCGAGATCAGCAGAGGCTTTTTCAAAGTGGGTGACGTTAAATTAGATCAATGAACAAAGGTTGCGTTTTCAAAACAACGACGGAATTTTTCGTAGAATTTGCATGCACACAAGCCTCGTCCACGTCTCACGGCGTGGCTTGTTTGACGCGTCTACTGCATATGAGTGCACAGAAAGCAAGATTCGTTTTCTTCGGTCGAAGGAACGACCAAGTACCCTTTTCTTTAGATAGAATCAATCAATTAAGGAAAGCTATACAGCTGGAAAGCTCAAACAAGCCAGTAGCTTGGAAGGCGAAAACGAACTTCTGGCGCGCTGTATCTTCTCTTTTCGGAAGAAACGACCATATATCTTTTTTTTAACAGTTCCTTTAACTGGCAAGTGTGCTGGTGTTTGGAATATGCAGTTCCAGACATAGCAATCATACGATCGGACTGAATCTGAACCGCACACATGGGTCTCGCAGTGCAACGACAACGCATAAAATATTCTCTTCTCTTTTCTCTACGTCAAGGAAAATATAATAAACGAATCTAGCATGTGATAACGCACTTAACACAGCAGTTGTCACAAACTTCAACAGTTTGTGTTACCATAATTTCTCGGCGTAAAGGGGTCAATACAGCGATTTCATTGTAAAAAATCAATACATTCGGAAATTAAGTAAAAGGCCTCGCCGGCGCCTATCTATGTCACTTCAGCCACCAAAAAATTCACACCAGAACTATTCCAACTTCTGCCCAGCTGAGTAGGCTTTGGACAGATTTTCTCGGCGAAGAGAAGTAGAAGGTTGTAACTCTTCTCCCCGCCTCAACGTCGTTGGTGCACTTCACCAGAGGCACCCACATAATGACTCGGACCGAATCATCTCTCTTCACCCAAACATCACTGCTGTAAGTCCTCCTGAAGATTCAGATCGGATAAAATCCGCCTCAAGAGTACTTACCGAAGTATACTTTCAGTCTTAACCTGAATGATCCAAAACTACATAACCCATAAGACTATGAGTGAATGAGAGTGTTCAAAGCAGGCAAGCGCGGATATCATAATATATCAGGGCAAAGAATTGAGCTTATTTTTCAGAATCTTCTGAAAGGGTTGCATTTGATTTTTTTCATTCTTTTGAAAGAAATGGAAAGTATTAAATCAGAGATCTTACCTTACCCAACTCCCTAGAAACCCATACCTACGTATAGATTATGCACTGAGTATCGGGAGACTCAAGCTTTCCAAGCCCTAGTTCTCCTCTTTACATGAGCCATGTGTGGCAGTCACGTCAAGAGTGGTGGACAGACAGTTTGCTCATCGTACAAAAATATATACAACACACCATATGTTGGTTCTCACCTTCCAAGCCTCTGGTTTATACAAGGGCTTGAGCTGTATAGCTTTTCTTTGATGCTTGTGTCTACCAAAAATTAAAGAAATAAACTACACAAAAGCTACTATTAGTCAGAACACATCACAAGGTCCAAGTGCAACTCATGAATCATATGTCGGGGGTTCTAAAATCGAAGAGACTTTTGATGTCGCTCTTTCTCGATTATTATCTCTTGATAACTTTAGTACATGATACAATTCTTGAACCCGGTATGTTAATATTGGTGCTGATCCATCTTACATGGCCTCAGACTCTTTTTTTTGGTAGATTCATTGATTAGAGGAAGGCTCAAAAGTTACCTTCTAGGCCCAAAAACTATACAGCTATACATAAAACCTCTAACCCATTTCGAGGTCCCATTTCACGAATCACCCAAAATGATCCCGACCTGACCTCACCTATGTATTGAAATTAAAACAGTAAATGGACGGGAAACACATCTATCAGTATAATATATTCTCGGGCCTCTGTTCGTTTTGACATTTCGCCTTATGTGTCTATCATGAAAATTATTTCTTTCACATAATGCATTGATTTATCTTTGAGAGAAATAATCTTAAATTACACTAAAATATGAGGGAGACATTTGATATATTCATAAGATGGAAGTAGCACAATGATGATATAAATATAGGGGAGCGTAAAAAATGAGGTCAAAGGAAAATAAACAAATTGCTTTTTTGAAAAAAAAAAAAGAAGAATTAGATCAAAGGTGGCTGCGTAGTCATTTTTGGGCCTGTCTTTGTCTTCCTAGCCGAAATGAACGCAAGCATGAGAGAGACACGCACCACAAACTTCTTGAGTCCGGCTCCTCGGAATAAGCTTTCTCGGGTTTTCCCTTTTCGTCCTGAATAACTTTGAGAAGGTTCTTGTCTACTATTGCGGCTTTTTGGTCAAGAACGCTCAGGAACGTTTCGCCCCCATTGTCTGTGAATTTCTCCTCTGAATTCCCTTTTAAAGATCTTCTATCCATAGAGTTTTGCGCAACCGAAAAGGGAGTTTTCGTTGACCCAATACTCCGGTGATCGGGGTATATTAGGGGCTCACCGACGCACCTTTCACCCCTGCAGATCCAAATCCCATCGATTTTTGGAGGTCTCAATTCTGGGGTCTTGCTCGGAATCGCCACTGAGGTGCAGAGTGTAAGCAACAAGGCTAATTGGAAGAAACTAGTGATTATCATGTTGGAATGGGGTAAAAAGAATGATAAATAGAGGGAGCCCAAAACTTCGAAGCTTCTAATGTTCAATTTATAGGGAGACTTTCTGGAAGGTCTAACGTTCTCCGTGGGGTCTCCGGATCACTCAGCCTCTACCAAGAAATATAACAATAGGTTGATCAGGAATGAAAAGCAAGATTTACCCCATATTTTTTCAACTATACATTGTGAATTCATGGCTATGTATTGAGTAATTGACTACTGGGCTCAAAATCTTGAGCAAACGTCTCTCGATTCTCAGGGCCACAATGTGAACACTGCCATGATAAATATATATCAGAATTTATCAATCACTTCTGTAGAATATTTGGGTCATTCAAACTAAAACAACTGGAGAATGTTTTGAATAAATACTGATAGGTAAAACAGGCTTTTACAGCAACCAGAAGCATGTTCCAGTTTAGAGAAACGCTATCTTTCTTCTTCTCTTTTCATGAATTGCATGGTCACGTCGACTGCCAAATTTGAATAGCCAATCGTACTTGAGAAGAAACACCAAGATCATCTGTGAGTGCCTCCTCAGTAATGAAACGCATTCCACCCACGCAACTTTGACTATCGCGTGACCACATTTCACAGACCCCCAGACCAGATTCTTCATTTTTGATATGCTTCTGAGGCATTTCATAGTAAATTTCAAAAACTGATGTGATATGTTTTGAAATGGCGCAGGAATGTTATGAGTCTCTGAAGATGTGCAATTCTTGACAAAGCTTTCTGTCTACGTGTCAGCAATTTGTCTTTGGCCTAGAGACATGAGATTAGCTTCCAAGCTTCTCCACAAACGTGAAATAAATAGAAATCGGAGCGCTGTTTCGGAATTCTGCCAGAGATATATGATACAACCAGAAGGAATCAGTTTCTAAGCTAGATAGTTGATGCAGAGTACGAGCTTGGAATAGTTAAAAAAACATTGTTGTTTATAGTATTTCACAAATGGAACCCAAATGTACACCTGAAGCCTCGAGATTTATAAGCCACTTTTTGCGGAGTAGAAATATCAATTGTGAGGCCAAGCGCGTCTTTGTGCTTCCTAAGTGTATGATAATGCTCGTATTTGAAGCTGATGAATCAGCAGGGACTATACAAGTGGAGAGAAGGATATTCATTCAGTATATAGTCACAATGGTTTACGTGGTTTACAAAAACGAAAAGACAGACACAAAAAATTAGACAAGAGAAAATCTCGTCTCCTTATTTTGTTCGTGCCCTCAATTAACACAAAGCTTCCCTTATATACCTCATGGTAGGCTGAAATTGCGAAGGTACGGGCTTTAGTTTTAGAATACATTTCACAAGTTTTAACTTCTCCGAATTTTCTCTCATCTTCTTAATACAAATGCTTGCCCCCGTCCCTGTCCACTTAGACGTGTTATACTGAAGAAGGGTCGCCCATTTTGCGTCTGCTTTCTGGCTGAGGTTCTTTGGAATGCTCTCAACTATGGAAATATATACATGGATAGCCTCCTCGGGGACATTGGCGTATTCTTGAAGACACTTCATCTTGGTCTGGAAAGTGGTGAGGAAACTGATTTGTGAGATGATAGAGATAATACTAGCTTGAGTTAATACATGCGTTTTTTCTGCTTTCGAATTAGCATTGGATAATTTTCCGGGACTTTCACCGTACGCAGACTCGGACCAGGTCAAGGAGGAGAAATGAATGAGGATTATGCTTTTTGTTGTGTTTATTGGAAAATCAATCTATTGAAACATGACGGAAACTGTGGGTTGTGGGGGTGTCAGAGACATGTTGTTCCGATTATATGGGTGCAAGGAAGTAGATGGACAGGGTCACGGAAAGTTTATTGTGTTCTTAAGGACTGTTTCGGAGAACCCAGACAATAAGTAGCAAAGTTACCGAGCCAAACTAAAGCCACTTGGCAGACTGAATAAACAAGTTTGGAATCTGAAGAAATAAGGGGTACAATTATAGAACGTGGTGTATTGTACGTGACCTAGTACATTTCTTAGATGTCCACTATTTGTTGGGGCCGCCAGTCAGCTCTAACCTCTTATCTCGAAAATTGCAATGCGAGTATTCGACATGTAGGATACATGGATAAAACTCTCCGTCGACTCTAATGAGTGTCATAAAATGTCAATACTACATGCAAATAATAGGGTAAACGTATGGTATCTTATGAACCTCTAGAAGAACCTTGATAAAATACTACTCTGCGAGGCTTGCAGACGCTGTTAAAGCCTTGCGAGAGACCCAATAAAGTTCCCACTTTGAGAAAATTGAATCCTATATGATGTATGCTTCTTCAAAATTGATCGATTAAACCAGGGCACATAGTTGAAAAGTCAAATGTTTCATCTCATTAACGTCTGCTCACGATCCTTTCTCAAACCTTCAAAACCCTTGTATAACCATTCTCTCTCAGTTCCTCCATTTTTGGCTTCCAGAAAGAACCCTCCCAGCTGAAGTTGAGTCAACCTGACGAACTTTCCAGAGATTTCATACTGTTTTGATCGACCAAGCCATCTTTGAAACCCGTGACTCGTTTCGTTGAGAGTGGGGCGGGCCTCAGAATACAAAACAAGTAAGAGTATAAGTAGGTGGTCACAAGTAAGAAGAGTAATCACCTTCATGAGCGGTAGTGGAAACGAGGGGAAATCGGGAGGATGTCCCCTGGAGTATTATCAATCCGTTATATACCCTCTTCTAGAGCGTGATGAAGAATGACGTGGCCTCCATTTCTCTTATTTGTATAAAGTTGAAATCTCAAGTTCTCTCATTTTCCGTGCTTCAGCCTATATTTGGAATGATTCTCCTCGAAAGAACGCCGAGCAAGGATCAAGAATCCAATAGGCTTGCGAGACACGGGCTAAAAATTCAGCTCAGCATCCGAGGCAAAACTCAAATGCTAACTTTGTTTTGCTTCTTATTGGGATTATTGAGAGATGAGGGGCAGTTTGGATGCGGAGACAAAGAGGAAAAGTTCAGCTTTGCTGTAACAGAATCCCCCTTTTGTGAGGACAAAACAAAAATGGAGATCTGAAGAAGCAAAGTTTTTGCAATCATGCTCAACTTCAACACTCAAATTGAGATACAAGAGTGCCCTGACCCTCCTTCATC
Organism: Metschnikowia baotianmanensis; assembly: GCA_030565705.1. NCBI lineage: Eukaryota > Fungi > Ascomycota > Pichiomycetes > Serinales > Metschnikowiaceae > Metschnikowia > Metschnikowia baotianmanensis. The sequence continues at coordinate 16,754 of JAJMCI010000057.1, forward strand.
AAGATATGTTGAAAGAGAAGATGACTTAGGATGTTAAGAGAATTGCAAGGCATGGATCAACTAGAATGACAAGTATTCTCTCAATGAAATACTGCAACAGTCAAGGTCTTTCAAGATGCGTGACCAGGAATCCCAGGGGTCCTACCAGAATCATCAATGCTTTGGGGAGCAATTTCGGACATTTATCAACCATTCTCAATATTTCAATTCTCTCAATTCTATATTCACGCAGCGCACATCGCTCCTTATTTTGGCCTGCGAAGAGAATCAGAGATCACCTCTACAGTTTACACTGGGTATACTTCCCTTTGAAGTGCGTCAAAATGGGAAACCGAAATCACCACAAACTCGAAGAATAATCCATCAAACTTAAGAGCAGAAGAAAACGTACGTGTCAAATTTTCAAGCGAAACTCATTTCAATTTTCGTTTCCTCTCTTTTCCCTTTCAACCCATCGTATCACCACTAGAAGCCATTCGTATAATACCATTGATGTTATTTGAATTTAAAACAAGTCGATCTTTGAACGTTTAATGCAATATAGAAAAGAGAATGAGCTACAGAAGGTTCCTAAAGCAAGACCATCTGCAAAAGAATGTACAATGAAACCTTAGGTAATTGTTGAACTTACCGCTGATGGAAACACACTAGATATAGGCGAAAAAATGTATCTCAGAGCTTAGTTTTTGAGCGGCAGGCTGAAGTGAGCTCAAGAAATCCTCGGTAGTTAGCGGTAAGTGAAGCCAAGCAACCTTTCTGCATATGACGGCCACTGCGTCACGTGTTTCGATCATCTTTAACATCAAGAAAGATACTTTGACCCTGCGGTCTACCTCTCTTGAGTACAGACGAACGGTAGAATTAACAAGTGGTCAGAGCCCAGAACTTCAAGCTAGATGGCTCGGAAAAGTGGCGTGATTGTGTTCTAATTTGAGGTACAGTAACTATACGGACATCAAGCTTCTAAAGTATTATGTATTCTTGACAACACGATGAATCACCCCATTTATGCTGGATCCATACAAATGAACCATCAGTGTACTCAAAATTCTTTTGAAATTATACTGTCCAAGCTCTCCTCATTTTTCGGGCTGAATGTTCTAGTAGTGAGATTTGATGCCAAAGTAAAGGGAAGCCACAGTTCTCCACTCAAAAATACACTCGGAAACAGTCTTTTAAGACCATCAAATTTGCACCTAAGAGTTTGAATCTTCTCCAAGAACGTGGGATCCAGGGCCAGATCCGTGCTCACGGCATTCTCAAAGAGGATGTATGTCTCGTAATAGATCTCATTTAGTCTCGCTCTGATTTTTTCCACTATGGAGTGGTACTGCAGATCCAGATAATCCGAAAAGACAGGAAATGTTTCGGAATTTTCCGGCAACGGCCAGTGGAAGGCAAGGTCGTGAAACGTATTCAGTCCGGGGATCACAAAGGGATCGAGATCGGGGGTGAGCTTTAGCGTTTGGGCCACTTCTCTGGGCATATTTTGGCTCTCGGGATGACCCCATATTTCCATGCCTGATACAGATTCACAGTATTCATCATTGGAGTAGTTGAACTTGTTTATGACATTTTGGAGGTCTGAAAGCGAAACAAACATTTGTTCTGAACGTGTTTGATTCAGTTGGAACTCTTTTTGGCCATTCATTTCAAGCTTGTGCTCGGTATATTCTTCGGCATTCTTTGGTACGAGAGCTGCCATCGAGACAGCAAAGAGAAATGTTTTCGAGACTGTTCTTCTCATTTGCTCTTGTTGAAACTGTGTTCAGGTAGATATCTTGAAAGTGAAATCTTTCAGAATAGAATTTCGTGGCAAGTTGTGACCTCTTAAAGGTACTATGTATTTGGTAGAGATGTTTCTTTCCTTCTCCTTATAATGGACGCCGAGAATGGAAGGCGTATGGTGATCCCATACGCGTACATAGCTATTGTTCTTGTGAAAGACAATAAACACTCCCCTTTTCAATCTCTTTTATTACCGTCATTTCGATAATATTTAAGATCCACACTACTCGTCGCACGGATGGTGCATTCACGTGGCTAAGCTGCCTAAGGGAACGAATAAAAATCACATGGTTATGACTTCTACTTTGTAATTTGAATCGTTTATGCCCCAAAAATCGAAAAAACGCGTCGGCGGGGATTACTGTCTTACGTGCCGATTATTTCTATTGTTCTCGAACAATGAGATTTACACTCAGTCCTCGGCACATGAGCAAATTGGGCCGTCACAAATTGAACATTTTTCTGATAGTCTACACTTCCAAGCCGCATCTGAATTCCTCTCTTTACTTGCCTCCGAAAACTGCTTCATATTCCCGAGAGAGTTTTGCTGGGGATGGCCACCCCAAGAATATTGATTGCGGAAAGTCAAGGCAATTTTAGGAAAGGGTGCTGTCTACAGAAGAATTTTTTTTTTGAAGAATTTCAGTGCGGCTGTATCAAAAAGTGGAGTACATGTGATTGAATGGACTTATAAACTATTTCCTTCTCCCTTTTAGAACTTTCCAAGTTGAATAATATTTATTGGAAATTCTTATATGCTCAGATATGCGGTACGATCCAAACACCGCAATCTCTACCATAAACCAAAACTAACGGGATGCACAATCTTTCAAAATAGGGTATGGGATAAATCAAAGTAGACCTGGAATCTCAAAGATCAGTTGAATAGTCCTAAGTGTCTATTTATTCAGCTAAGTGGTAAGGTGCGTACACTTTTCATCGGATAAAACAAGACATCCTGAAGAAATGTGGGTTCGGAAAGATTTTAAACAAGAATCAGTCTTGAATGAGAGCCATAATCTTAACACGTCCCAGTTCCGAGAACATACGAAAACTCGGAGTCCACAAAGGGTTCTGGCTAGGTCAAGCACCATGGCCTCTGACTCGAGCATTCATCTATTCTAAATATTCATCTATTTTAAATATTCATCACAACGCGGAACCATTGATATCACGCTTCTGTCATACCACCTCGCTGCAGCTCTCACCGACAAAAATCGGCTTTTAAATCTGACATGGAATAAATGATTCCAATCGCTTTTGTCTCCAAATTCAAAGATTTGTCATTACGAATTCGTGGCATTGCACGTGGTTGAAAAAAAAAAGAATCATAAAAGAAGACGCGTCTCGCGTTTAGTGGCCGAGGTGGAGGTGTTATACGTTAGGATTTAGTCCAGGACACCAGAATGTAATTATATATCTCTGCCTCGAGGCCTTTCCCAGAACGAAAACTGGGGAAGAGAGGAAATTCTCATTTGCTTAAGCGAAAAACGAATGCATAAGCACTGGATGGAAAATGAGATAAATTTATTTTGGAACAATGGATGAAAGTGAGCATCGGTCGAAGCGAGGACTGTGCCTACTATAGTAGATAGTTTGTGGCCAAAAGGTACTCCTACCTGATGTATAGTTTCCGCAATGAATTAGTGGTGAAAGTACAAGAGGATCATTTTTGATGAAGAACCTTACTATACTCGAGAAACGGGCTATGGAAGCGGGTATGATCAATGTATGGAGAATATGGAGATTCAATCATTTCTGACCCATAAGTCAAAAGTATCTTCCAAAAAAGGGTGCATACTCATAACACAAGAGTAGAGAGAAACTACTTAGGGATTTTAGGAAATATTCATAAATTCCAGGGTGACTTGCAGCCTCCCTAGCTCCTTTGTATTAATCTAAAATCAGCACTCGTATGATAGAAAAGTTTCATGGCTTTGGTGACTGGTTTAGGTAGATTCTATGTACGCTTCAAGTTGACTCCAGACTCGATTGACAGAGAAACTATTTGTGATCAATTACAACTAGCCCCATTCTGATTTATATAATCCGTTCATAGCAGAAGTAAGACATGTATGGTTTTGTGTCCAGCACAGCATGTAGCAGTTACCGTTATTACCACTTTTCTGCGTTTGAGAGAGAAAACAGCTCTCCAAACATCTGCATTCGAATATTTGTTACCATAGGATGCATTAAACCCCAAAGTCTCATTCACCTTCTTCATATCATTTGGGCCCCCCAGTTTATCAAAACGTCCCCGTCTTAAATAGTTCCAGTCGTACAATTTGTTGAGCTCACTATAAGAGTTACCAATATGATTCAATGGGAATGGAAGAGGACCAAGATCTAATGGCTCTCTCCATAATGAACAAATTGCATGTTTTACGAAAATGAGAGAAAACCGAATATCAAGGACCGAAATTCTGATTCAAGCACACTAAAATACAATGAAGCAGGGCTTGGAGAGGGAAAAAAATTCACCATGTGCCGTCGTGCTTAACGAAATATTATAGTCGCTTGATTCAGTTTTCCTTTTAACATAACGAAAAGCCATACAGCCCGTCATTGAACCAATAAAAAGGTTCTCTCGTCATACCTGAAGTTGCAAAACCTCAACTCTTACTCTACAGTGTCAGTCTTTTGATAAATCAATCACTTTAGCTACTTAATACACATATAAATACAAATATAAGTACAACAGCAGCCAGTAAACAGGGAAGAAAAGCGCGGCACAAGCTGAAAAAGAGCTAGTTCATCAAAAAGATGGCCAAATTATCTATTTCGCAATTGTTGCCAGAAAAACTTCCATATCACTCTCACCCTTCTTACGCCAGGCCTCTGACCTTCTCCCTGTACTCGTTCAAGTACTGGTCAATGGTCTCGGTCATTTTGGCGAGTTGGGAAAACTCCGCACGAGTCTCGTAGTTCAGGGCGTCGGTGTCCACGATGTTCTCCCATTTGCGGGTCATGTCCCGCACAATGATGTCCCATTCTGGGTGCTTGGAGTGGGGTTCGTCGCTGGCCAAAATGTTCTTAAGCACGTCGTACGTGTAATGAATCTCGCCCTGGTACCTCTCGAAGGAGTCCAACACTGGCTGGACATTCTTCGCATTCTTGGGCTCGTCCAACCAGGAGAAGTCGTAGTCGGGAATGTCCAAGCCGCCGACCTTGTCACGCTTGGCGTTCTGGACTTGCTTGGAGTTCGCGGACTTGCTTCCTTGAGTGCTCAAGGCAAGCACGGCGGAGGCGAGGAGGAAAATGGTTGCGGTCTTCATGGTCAGAGTAGAAACGAAGTACTGTTTTTGTTTTTGATGAACAATTATGATATTTCAAGAGGAATTTGGAGCCGTATTTATACCTGAATTTTGCTTAATTCTTCTTCTTCTTTCAAGAGAGCTACACAGCCGACCTTGGAGCTGTGATGTAGGACTTCTAAAACCCAGAGCCTTTTGTGTCGTCCTCTGGCCAAAACTATAGAGCAGAGAGTTCCTCCATCTGGCCAAAACTACAGAACGAGAGGAGCTCTGGCTTTCTCTCCAGTGACAAAAGAATAGGGCTATGTTATCATGACGTTCTTAATGAAGACACATCTAGAATTGCCAGAATATGATCATCTCTAGGATCTATGACCTTCTACAACTGTGTGAAACACTCTAGACCTATAGAGATGTACCATCTAGACCTATAAAGATGCACTTTCTACAACCTGCATATCCTTACTTTCGACCTATATATCACAATAGGGCCATACATCCATTGTGTTCTATTTCCGTCGAGGGCTTAGAAAACAAGAGGTGCTTCCGCAAATACCTACCGCGTGCATACTGAATATCATACTCGCACTTTCATCTTGTGCAACTAAAATAAAAAAGAAGGATACAATGATTAGGGGGGTGAACCTTAGGTTCTTAAACGCATCAAAAATGAATAAATTCAACAAGATATCATAATCTTCCTTTCAATTTTTCTCGTTTTGTCAAGGTTTCTCAAAATAAGGGGAAGTTCGTGCCACTCCACTTTTCTTGGCGGTCGGTGACTCGCTTATAATGGAAAACAAATGGGACATACCTGCCTACAATCTGAATGGAACTGCATCCTGAAAATGGAGCCGAAATACCAATTTTCTTATGTCCGAGCTTAAAGACCTGGCTCAGAAATGTACTTATTGTTTCTGGTTTTTATTGTGTTTTCTAAGTAATTCTTCTCAAAATGGCAAGAACAGTCCCTCACCGTGATCGTTAGCGCTTTAGACTTCTTTTTTCGGTAGGTACATTCCTTAAAGAAACCTATACAGCTAAAAACCTCGTAGAAACCTTTCCTACCAAAATCTTCCGGGTTTGAGTCCCGGAATGGGTCATGCTTGATGACCTCGAGTTGGATTAGAGGTTATTGGTTTGTTAAGATCGTCCGAAAGGTATAATCTGGAAGACGGCGTGAGTATCCTTTGGATGAACTGCTTCCAGTTTTCCTGCCTAGGCATATTACTAAAGCAAGGAAAGCGGTTCATCCTTAGGGTAGTGGACAAAGTCAATTACAATACATAGGTGAGGTCAGGTCGGAATCATTTTAGGTGATTCGTGAGATGGGTCCTCGAAATGGGTTAGAGGTTTTATGTATAGCTGTATAATTTTTGGGCTTAGAAGGTAACTTTTGAGCTTTCCTCTAATCAATGAATTTACCAAAAAAAAAAAAAAACTAGACGCGTTTTGAAAAAGAGAACCTATGGATAGCGATCTAGCAGTATGGTATAGTACAGATATAGGAATGCACCATTTCTTTACGCTGATTGAAGCTATTTTGTTTCCAAAAGTTGCTCCATTTTTGTGGGATTGTAATAATGCCCTTGATTTCTCTTGATAGATGATTTGCAAAAAGTAAATTGTCTATTTAAGACCCCAGATCATGTACAAGCCGAACAATGACAATGACTGCGAAATGACTTCTTTGGCTTAGCCGGTGTCCCTTACCTCCCAAAAGACCGAATATTCAATTAAGAATTCAAACTATTCTATTTAAAATTATTTTTACCTCTTTTCACTTCTTATTCATTTCTCATCATGGGAAGGATATAGGGGTAAGGGGTCAGGAAAAAGGAGAAAGAGGGTCGTACAAAACATTCCCCAAATGAGCTTTAGGTGAGAACGACCTCTATCCCTAAAAATGACTATACTTTTCATAACTTGAATCTCCCAACCTTCCTGATATCTCTCTTATAATCCAAAATCCTCTTCTTCCCCCACCTTCGTACGTGCCCTGGAGTCCTCTTCCGCGATTCCCAAAAGTATGTACGAGTTGTTCACCATGGTGGCAACCTCCTCCACATTCAACTGGATCGCCTCAAACTGTGCCATCTTCTTCCAATTAGTAGTATCAACGCTTTGGATTTCCTCGAGGCTTTTCTGGAAGATATCGAGGGCAAACCGCGCACTAGGATTATACCTTGGATGGAACAATAAGTCCATGAAAACCACCTCGACTTCCTTGTTTAGATGCTGAACTCTTTGCTTAAACACTTCAAATGAAAATTGAAGACATTCCATCGAGTTGCTTATTCTCTGTGTGCACAAGTAGCTGGCCAACTCCGCCATCGCTGCCACCATCTTGCTGATCTCGTCTATTAGTTCTTGAGCTCTTCTGGTTTCATTTTCCGGGATTTCAGAAGCACCAAACTCTCCAACAAGAACTTGGAATTGGCGTCTGATAGTGGAGTACTGCTTCATGTCCAATTTTACCCTTTCAAAATCTTTGCTGGCGGAAATATGGAGGGCCTCCAATTGTGTTAATAGACTGCCATAGCTGTTTTCCGGATAGTGAAGTTTGGCCGGTGATTGGATGGTACTCTCCGAATTATTCTTGCGCTCAATATGTGTATCATTCTCTAAAGGATTGAATGTTTCATAAGACGATATGCCCCGTTCACTGGACATATGCCCACCCCATGATTCTTCAGTAGTAGGGTTGAAAGAAGACGAGTAAATTTTGCTTGGAACGAGGATTTTTAACTTGCCTTTTGACGATTTTGGGGTCCATGTGTCCTGGCGATCCTGCCTTCCATAAATTCCCTCTATTTTCCCACTTTCTTCTTCCTCCAGCGACGGGCCGTAATAGGTCAAGAGCCCTTCTTCCGATATCCCACCTCCAAAACCATCGCCTTCTTCTCGGAAATCTGCATGCTGCTTCCTAGCCCATAAATAAACTGGATTATGAAGTTCTCGGAACTTTTTAACCTCCTCTTTGAATTTGAGTGATGTTTCAGAATTTTTAGACTCGAAGTCATTATCTGCTTGTAGAGTGGGGGCCAAGTATGCCAGCACAGAAGTGGCTAGGAGAGCGAGATAAATGTTCTTCATTATTCTTTTATATCAGATATCTCTGTAGTTTAACAAACGTAATCAGTCAAAAATTCTAGAAGAGAAATGAAGGGGGAAATAACCAGATAAATCAGGCCAGGAATGAGGGGATTCTGGTGCTTTTTATATTTCTGGATATCTTGATTCCGCACCGTATGAAACGGAATGTGGAATTGGAATTCTACCAACACGGCTGTGCGGATTCCACCCGAAACTTCCCAGGCAACAAAGGATTTGTCATCTTGAGAATCCTTCTTCTAGTCATCTACTGGGAGGATATTTTATCTGAAGTCTGATGGATTTTGGTGATGTATATGGAAGTAAATTAGTGTGCGTATATTGAAAAAAAGACCGTGGTAGATGGTAACATATAGCCACCAATTCTCCATCCAGAACTTCAGTTTCAACTTCAGTTTCAGCTGAGAAATCAATTGTTTGCAGAAGTCTCAGGTATGTTGCAGTTTTAGAGAATTCCAAGCGTTTCTGGAAGTTGTCCTTTCGCGGAATTCCACATGAGCCCTAGGGAAATTCTATAGAAGTTTTGCAACCATGAAACCAGGGACAAGAGTGAATGAGGTAGAAAAGAGGTATCCTGGAGGGAACACAACGACAAGAAGAAACTACTCATCCAAAAAAACGTATCTCATCTTTTTCATGCAAGTTTCCATAAAAAAAAAAATCTATTAATATACAGTAAGTCTCTAACTGTCCGACCCTCTATCTACCTCTTGACTTCCCTATCTTCCTAAAAGATCAACTTCTCCCTGGAGTACGTAGGAATCTGCTTCGCCAACTCGATACCCTCGTCAGCATGCAACTTCTTGTTCGTGGTGTTGTTTGTCAATGTCAAAAGCGCGTTCAACTGGGCCCTCCTGTTGGTGATTTCGTGGATATTGTCCACCACCTTGGGCTCGAACTTCTTGGACTTTTTCAGGTGGTTTTGTTCAAGTGATATGAGTGCCTGGTTGGTCAATGTCAAGTTGTAGCTGTTAAGAGCCAATGCCTCCACTTTCGAGTCGATGACATCGGCCAACGCCAGCACGGTTGGCACGGTCCAGTTGAAAAGACCTCCCACATCAATGACGGCCTGCACAAACGTCCATGAACTATTCGTATTAACGTTGATAAGCACGTTGAGCATACGCTCCAACTTCTTGGTGTCGGCCTCGTACTCGTTGCTCAAGATGTCCTGGAGCTTCTCCGTGATTTGCGTGAGCGAGTAGTCCTTCAAGATGCGGTCGATGGTGGTTCGCAAAAAGCCGGTGACAAACGCAAGCTCGTCGGTGTTTTCGGGGCCTAGCTCCTCGCTGACCTCTGTGAGGTTCATGAACTCGGTCATGAGCTCGTCGAGGGTCATGGCCTGGCACTTTTCGATCGCCTTTTTGAGCAAGTCCGACTCGTCGAGCGCAGAAAGCAACACCAACAATCCACGGGTGTATTTCACCGGGAACAACGGGTGTGTCAAGAGGTACGCGATTGAGCGACGGGGCATGAACTTCTGGGGCGTGATTTGCACCTCGTTCTCTTCCGAGAGCGAGAAGATAAGCGCCACCACCAGCTCGATGAATCTGTGGTCTACTATCCGGTCCTCGGAAGCGGAAAACGAAGGTGCCGCTTTGCTTTTTTTGTCGCTCTTGATGTTCTTGAGAAACACAAGGAGGCACGTATCGAAGAGTTCTGTCTGCTTGTTTGCCCGAGCCTGGTGTAACTTGTTGTATACAGTCCGCAACTCTTTCCTGTTAGCAGCTTCTGATTCTGTCAAGCTGGCGTCGGTGATGTGAGGCAAGCCGCTCCAGGGCTTGGCTTCACGTGACTTGAGCGACTTGCCGAGGCACTCGCTTAATGTGTTGAGTCCAGTGTCAACCTGGATGAGTTTCAACTTGCACAACTTCGACTCGTCCTCTTGGTTCAAGTACAATGCAAACGAGGACGCGGAGTTCCGCGAGGTTCCAGGTACAGGGAGCGCGAACGCCAAGTACACGAGGTTTCCCGAGTTGTTGGTGTGCTCGCTGAGCAAACTTTCGTAGTGGAAGTTGAGCAAGAACACCAGCGACTTATATGAGAGAAGCAACCTGTCCTCTGAAACGGCGACAAGCGACACCAAACTCTTCAGACTTGGTTCGGGGACGAACAGCGCCACCAGCACGCGTTTGATCGTGTCGTGGGGCTTCATGAGTGAGCGGCTGGAGATTTCTTGGGTAGTTTTATCGAAGATATAGAGCATGCCCTGGGAGTAGGTACATGTGTCCTTTAACGACGCGGGAAGCGAGTCCAGCGAGACCTGGTAGATCTCAAACGAGCGCTGGTGGTTGAGCGCAATTAAACGGAACGTTACGCTTTTCAGCGAGTCCAGACGGACGGCATAGAGCAACAAGTCGTCCTTATAGTTGAACAGGCCTTTGGGAATGAAAACGTGGAATTCGACCGCCGCAGCTTGCGAAACAAGACTTGGCACGCTGCTCTTGCCATTTGAGAGTTTTGCGTTCAACTTTTTCTCGCCGGTTTCTGCTGTTTCCGACAAAAACTCAGCGATCACAAACTCGCCATTGGCCAAGAGCACATAGATGCTGTTTCCGGGCGAAAACTTGACCGCTGCCGCCCGTTTTTGCAACTTGAGCAGCGCAGTGCACACGGTCTCGCTGCCGCTTCTCTCGAGCAAAAGAAGCGAGTGTTTGCCCCTCGCCGCCAACCCTACAGCGTAGATCTGGGTGTCGTTTTCGGTTTTTACGTCCATAGACGTCACAAACGTCGCCGGAGAAAGCGGAAAAGACCACACGAGCTTGGGCGTGGGCTTCAAGACGTAGCTGGCGACAACCAGCTTCGAAATCCCGAAGTCCACGGTGTCGGTGACAGAATATTGTTTCTCTCGCTGGGATTCTGCCACCACTATGCGTTGCGAAAGTAGGAGGTCCGGCGTGCGCGGCAACTCCATGAGCGTGTAGTTGTCGCCTAGCGCTGGAGTAGGAAGCGACATCCTGGAGTATGTTTGTGTAAAAAGATTGACAAAAAAGGGTGGATCTATGGTAATTCCCTGGCCTTTAAGAGAGGTTCTGATGATGGTGTGCGATGATGTGAAGTTAGAGATTATGATGGAGTGCATAGAGCGCGGAAAAACGCGATGGGGTATGGTGCACGGGTGTATTGGGTGCAAAAACGCTCGTTCATTTCCAACTACCTACGCGTCGTCTTTACTATCATTTCTTCCTCCTAGCATCATATAGATAAATCATTCAGCAAGTGGAGATGTTTAGTGAGACGGTTATTATAAGAAATGATAAAACACTTTCACGGTCTCTTGTCTAACGGCTTGCTAAACGTGGCATGTTGCGAGAATACTCTTTCTCTTCACCTGGGCAAAGACCACAAAGAGCAGGATGAAATAAGTTCACAGGACTCAAGGTGAAGGAGATCTTTGAAAGCATTCCACCCAATAAATGGATGTTTTCCCTCTCATCACACTGCAACTTCTAGAAAATCGGCATTGTTTCTTTTACTATCTTGCGAGTTATTTCAACGGAGATCTTGCATGAGAATTACATGCATCAATCTCGATTCCGTGCCGACAAGAGAGTTAAACCCTCAACATAACTTGGGACTGATTCCATAATCTGTCATGTCTAGTTTTCAAAATTGTACTGGAGGGAAATGATTCAATACGACCTTGGTTCGTCACTTAATTATGAAAATGGGTGCGAAATATTCTGGAAAGATTAGGCTCCAGTATCTTGAGTCGATCAGACTATCGAATCCAAAATGTCTTCTACTATTCTTTGCCACCGGTTCGAGTGAACGAAGGAGTTCTTTTGGATTCTTCAGGACTGCATTCACAAAACTTCTATCTTTTTTCCTACAAGTATTTCTGGCAATAGCTGTATTTTTTTCTTCATAACAGAGAGACCAGAAATGCCAAATGAGGATTGCTAAAGTTGTTTGAGCGTTTTACAGCTATTTGTATTTCCTCTTGGACAGACAATACCGGAGTCTTTTCCCAAACCCTGACTTGTCTCCGACCTTGCCTTACTGGTGTACCTAATCTTGCCACGCAAAATCCGATACCCACACATCGCCAACTTCCTCAAAATGTTTTCTCTCTTCTGGAGTATACGTGATGAGTGTTCCTTTGAGCAATGAACTCTTGGTGACACCGTTCTTAGTGTACCGGCCGCCGATTTGCGAGTATGCACACCAAAAGTACCCCAGGCAATATGCGTACGGCCACCAGGCCTCAGATGGCTCTCCCACATCATTGATTGCACTCAGATACAGAGTCAAAACCGGAGGAATGATTGCATTCGAGATTTTCAACGGCGATTTGTAGAACGCCTCGAACTGCTTGATTGTCTTGATTTCAGGAAAGAACTCCGTGCGGTCGAGTTCAGCCTGCCAGCTGAAAGTGACATCCAGCCAGTGGGAACAATGGTAAAACCCAGCGTTCATCCATACCAAAGTCCGATTGTCTTCATCACTAATGTGTCCCGGGTGATTCGAGCAAAGCTCTTTGGATTCATAAGAGTCCTTCTTATTACGTATCAGACGCACGTCGTCAGTGGTGAGCTCTCCAACTGCCGCCACGCCGTTTTTGTTGAACGCATAGTTTTCATCCCCCGACAAAGCAAGCGAGAGCCAGAAAAGCTCCTTATCTCCAAACACTCTTTTGCGCACAACCTGGTAGAAATACATGGTGGACATCATCAACGGCTGGGCGAAACGTCTTTTTCTGTTCATCACCACAACACCACTCTCCATTAAAAATGGGAAATCACTAAAATACTCATTTCTGAGCGTGCGATCAGTTATTTGGGGGATGTTGAAAACAGCCGAGTCCGCCACCGAGGGCATGAGTTTTTCGAAAAACCGAGGCCTATGTTTCTGGTCCAGCCGATAAGTGATTCGATCCTTGTAAAAGAACGTTCCGGTCTCGATGTATCTCTGCAATCCGAAAAAGTAGGAGGGTTCTTTGAAAAGCACTGTGTCCGCGTCGCAAAGAATCAACTCCTCAAACGAACTGAACAAGGTGGCGATAATCTTGTTGCTGAACTCTTTAAATAAGCCGACGTATTGCGAATTGAGTGCCGGCAAGATATCCACAAACCACAAGTCTTGGGCAGGGTAACCTTTGTATTCTTCTCTCGCAGCACGGATGAGCAACTCTCTCGAGTTGTCGGAGAGACCTGTGAAGTAAACTATCTGAATAGGATACGTGTTTCCAAGGTGCCTCAAAACCCTCAAGAAGCGCGTGGTGGGGTCGACGTGTTTATCCGCGATAGTTAACACTATTCCTTTTCCATTCAATCGAGCCTTAAATCCGCTAAAAAAGCAGTTTGTATTGCTGGAATATTCGTCTTCCAGGCCTGGGAAGAATGAAGTTTCTCCGTCCCATCTGGTGTAAACTGGGTACTTGAGAGAGAGCCAAGGGAAAACTTTTTGGGTGATCTCGTTGCACTTGTCAAAGCGTTTGCTGGAAGTTTGGGAAAACTTCCCGGAGATTTTCTTCTTGCCATTGTTGCCCAAAGAAGCACTCTGCTTTTCGGCAAATAGAACATCCTCCTCACTGACACCATTGTCGGCCGATCCCAAAAAGCACTTATTGAAAACACGGACATGTGACACGTAATCATGCATGATCTGCTCGTTCTCTCGTGATTCTTTGAGGATTGCCTGCTGCTCTTTGCGTATGGATTCCTTGGTCGGACCATCGTAAGGAAGATTTTTGGCTTTGGCGTGAACTTCTTTCTTTATTGCGTCGCGAAGAGCATCTCCTCCGTATTCCTTTAGAGATAGAAACCCTTCTTCCTTGAACCCGATCTCAGCTCGAGGATCGACAAACAACTTCAGACCCGACTTTTCGAGGTGCCCAAAGTACGCCTGGCACCGGTCATCGAAGGAGCTTGTTTGTAAGAACTTCTTCAGCTTCCGCTCACTGAAAAACGAGTCATAGACCGAAGAACGCGTGGTGATTTTCGCGAGCTTATCATGTCTGTTGTGAAGTCGGGCAAGATCTTTCATAAACAGGGGTTTGTTTGGGTCTGACAGACCGTCGAGGTACAGAAGGATACGCGTCTTATTCCAAAAAGCAAATAGGAGGACTACCAAAAGGAGAAGAGCGTATTTCCTCCTGTATCTGCCCAGAAACATGTGCCGCCGCGTGAGCTGAACCTTGGGGCGCCACATCTGCAGATTTATGAGATATTAGGGATGGAGGGGAGTGAATCCTGGAACTCTAGCTTCTTTCAATGTCCAGATTTCCGCCTCACGCGACGCTGACTTCTGAGTTTGCCAAACAGCACCGGTGTGCAGAACTGCCCGGGTCCTGTGCAGTAGCAAGCCAGTCGTCGAGCTCTGGGATGTTCCATTAGAGGCTGACTATTAAAATTCAGCCATGCGTGCTTCAAACCAAGACCCGTTGCGAGCACTGTCCTCTGATGTATATCTTTTCGAATCGGTCATTCCTATGCTCAAGCTCCCCAAATCGGAGAGGTCCCTCCTTACAAATCTTACAACTGTTTTGTTCTTCAATAAACTCTCAGAACGATCATCATTATATATTATATACTCTGGTGATAATTGACCACATGGAGAGCTAAGCTTGGGCCTGCACATATGTCAAAGCTGGCTTTTGAGCTGCACACAGTCGCAAAAAAAAAAAAAAGTCGCGCGTTGACTACTACATGCAGCATTTTCTGGGATCTGGGACCTGAAGTAGGAACGCATTTCCCTGCCAATCTTCGCTACGAATTTGCCAATGGATTCATTACAGGTTGGCTCTTGCTGATTCTCGTACGATATTCAAGAGAACGAATTTGAAGTGTTGCAATGAAAATATCCTGTGTCACTCAGCACGGGACCTGGGGATTCTAACTGAGATCTGACACGCTTGTTCGCGCTCATGTCAGACATCCGCCGAAGTTGATTCGATGGGACCTATGATGGTATTTTTCTTTCCGACCTATTTTTTTGAGAGAAGCATCCTTTTCTTTTCTATATTTCTTTTTGTTTTTTTTGTAAAGACATTTACTAAATGAAAACAATTAAGCTAGAAACCTCGAATACACCAGTGGCTCGGAAAGTGAAGACAACCTTTGATGTGGTTTTTCCTCAAATAATCATATCGTATCATAGGAATAGACATATCCTACTCAACTGCTCCTAGAAGACCCATTAATACGTCTGGATTATGTACTGAGTATTGTGAGGCCCCAGCTTTCCCATGCCCTAGTCCTTCCTCTTCAAATAAGCCGTATGTGAAAGCCACGTCAAATAGTCACTGCCGTACCTCGCCCCAACGCCCTTATCATTTTATGATGTTTGATGATGTCATGATTTATGATAATGGCAATACTTCAAAATCCTTTAATCCTAAATTCGTTTATGGAGGTGAAATGGTTGGCACTCGAAAATATTGAACTGATCGTCGACCGAAGACTGAGCACAAATAGATAGATAATACAACGAGAGGGTCGAAAGACTGTACTTTTCCCAGTATCATGTCGAACTCCCAATGCGGACCTGCCCTGAAAATTGACGATCAAAACATTACGTATTATTATCATTATGTTTTTTTTTGTTAGATTCATTGATTAAAGCGGAGCTCAAGAGTCACCCTCCAAGCCCAAAACCTGTACAGCTATACATATATAGAATACGAGATTCCACACTTCGACAACCCATCTACTACTTTCTCGAACTTTCGTAGACGGATCATCCGCCATTACACTAATCTCTTGATGATTGACCCCGAAATCTGTAAAATCACATTAAAAAAACTCTCAACTATTAAAAATATTAGTCGTGCGCGTCTCAAAAGACTACTATCTGCGCCCCATGAGCCGTCTACTATAGAGCCTACCATCAACACCAGGACTCGTAGAATCGCCCCCTTTTCGGCTCAAATAGTCCTCCCATCTCTTCAAACCACGCACACCCGACCATGGCGCTCCCTGCCACGTGGCGGCAGTTCCAGCTCTTTGATTTTCTCCCGGTAAGGGACCCCTCCTATGGCTCGCCAACGCCGCTCTATTCCGACCCTCTGCTTTCCGCCATCGCCGCCGTGCAGGCGCATCTTTTGTATGCTGTTGCCGGCACGGTGAAGATCTTGGCCCGCGACCTGCTTGAGCTCGTGTGCGAGTTTTCCGCGTACGACGAGGCGTACCACGTGACGTATCTCCGGCCGTTGGCACATCTGAACATCGTGGTCACAGTAGGCGAAAAGCAGGGCGCCCCGGCGCTCATCAAGGTGTGGGACGTGCTGAAAATCATGCTGCTTGATGCGGCGGCCGTGGCGGACGCCGACGCCATGCGCCACAAGTACATTGCCATGGTGCAGGTGCACACCGGCGCCGACTGCTTCCCCATCAGCTGTGTTCTGTTCAACGACACGCTCACGTGCATTGCGCTCGGCTACGCCCATGGAAAAGTCGTGCTTGTGCGGGGCGACTTGCTCCGGGACCGCGGCGCCAAGCAGCGGCTCGTCTACGAGGGCACAGACCCCATCACAAGCGTAGTGTTCCACCGATCAGAGGAGATCTTGTACGTGACCACGACCTCGCGGGTGTTCACGCTCTTGACCACCGGGCGGAACCAGGGCAAGCCGCTCCGTGTGCTTGCGCGAGACACGGGTGCGGATCTTGAGTGTGTGGATCTCGATCCACGCGCCTCGAAGCTTCTAGTGGCGAATTCCGATGGCTTCACGTACTATACTCCCGTAGGCAAGGCCGAGGTGGTCGGTTTTGGCATTGGCAAGCGCAAGATCCTCCATCTCCGCCGCAACTACCTCTTGGTGGTGTGTCCAATGGAGGAGTCGCTGAGTTCTATAAATACCACAGCAAACCCCGGGAGAAGCACAAACCCAGGGAGAAGCACGAATACTACGAAAAACACGCTCACCAAGTTGCTTGTGGTGGATTTGTACAACATGCACGTCTCGTTCAGCTTGACGATCCCCAACCTGTCCATCTCGCACGTCTTCAGTGCCGCCTCGGGCCTGGAGGCGTACTTGCTCTCCACCGACGGTGTTCTTTACAAACTACACGAAAAACCAATCAACCAGCAGGTCGAAGCCGTGATCCAGAGGGAACTCTTTCCCATTGCGCTCAACCTAGCAACGCAGCATCACTTGGACTCCAAGTCCATCATGCGTATCAACAAGCTACATGCAGAACACCTCTACAAGAAGCAGGACTACGACACGGCGACGCAGAAGTATATTGACTGCTTGTCGTATTTCGTCGGGCTGCCGGCGGTGGTGGACGCCATGCCGGAAAACTTGGACGATTTCATCATCGACGTCATCACGAAGTTTAAGGAGGTGTCCAATATACACAACATGGCGACATTTCTCGCCAAGCTTTACGAAGTGCGGCTTGCCGACTGCGACCACTTGACGTTGTTGCTCTGCTGCTACTGTAAACTTAAACTGGAGGCAGAGTTGGACAGGTTCATTGCAGACTTCGATTTGGCCGAGGGGAACACTCTGTCCACGGAACGGCTCGATTTGAACAAACTCAACTTCCCCCTCATCATCAATTTGTTCCAAGAATGTGGCTATTACTCCCAGGTTACGTTGCTCTTATACAAACTTAATCTCCCCCACATGATTGTTGATGTCCAATTGAACAGTTTGAAAAAGTACCTGGTGTGCTTGTCATATATCAAGACTCTCCCCGTGAACGAGCTTCTCGGCATTCTCATCGATTACTCGAAGAAATTACTCGATGTCATGCCTTTGGAAACCACTAAACTTCTCATCGATGTTTTCTCGGGTAGATACAAGCCTGAAACGTCACACACGCTTTTCGAACCCGACTTGCCTCTGGGGGAGAAGAATCAACCGGAAAATGGTGAAAAGAAAAATGGTGAAAAGAAAAATGGTGAAAAGAAAAATGGTGAAAAGAAAAATGGTGAAAAGAAAAATGGTGAAAAGAAAAACGGTGAAAAAGAAGACACGACTGAATCATACGTCTCTTCTTATACTGCGATTCTTAGTTATCTCTCGAGCACATTGATCTCTGAAGGAAAAGAACCTACGCCTGAAGACCCTGCCATCCTGACGCCAACGTACCTTCCTCCGCGTCCAAGTTTAGTGTTTTCGTGTTTCATGAACCACTCCAGAGAGTTTGTTGTTTTCCTTGAAGCGTGCCTTGAATCTTTTGACAAGTACCAAGGAAGTGAACAAGAAAAGAAGAATTTGATCTCGACATTATTCGAGATGTACTGCTCGGTTTCTGCGGAAGAGACGGATGAAAAGGAGCTCTGGTCTGGCAAGGCCCAAGTCTTTTTCGAGAAGCATGTGGACTCGATCGATAAGACCAAGGCACTTTTGATTGCACACATGTATGGTTTGGAAATCAGCGATGTCTTCGTGGTAGCAAAAGTTCCTGGGGCTGAAGAAGATTCGTTCAGGCACGCTCAACTTGTTGGCGACTTCGGCAAGGCTTTCAAGGTGGTGCGAGAGTTTGGCGAAAACAAGCCTCAGCTATATAAGCAAATGCTCAAGTTTGTGGTCTCGTCCAAGGAGGTGTTCCAGAAAGCGACCCGCAAGGATTTTCAGTACCTTCTCGACAAAATCGCCAAGCACAAGCTCGCTACGCCTCTCGAAGTGATAACAACCCTCAGCTCAAACGAGCATACATCGATTGGCATCGTAAAAGACTACTTGATCGACTACTTCGGCAATGTAAAGAGGGAGATTGCAAACAATGAGAAGCTCATCGAGCTCTATGAGGGGGAATCTACTGCCGACAGCGTGAAGTTGACTGAGCTCCAGACGCAGCCGTTTGTGTTTCTGAATAATATTTGTTCGAGCTGTGAGCTCAAACTAGAATTCCCCTTGATCCACTTCAAGTGCAAGCACTCCTACCACCAGCGCTGCTTGAATGAGAATACTTATATACCAGAGACAGGCAGTTCTTCCGCTGAGCCATGCTGCCCTATGTGTGCCAGCGAAGTCCAAAATGTGAAAACTACACGAGAAAACCAGCTTCTAACAAAGAATGAGTATGATATATTTAAGATGAAACTTGACGAATCGGATGATAGATTCAAGGTCATGAGCGAGTACTTGGCGCGGGGAGTGATGGATTTCGAGTGAGGCTGGCGCCGCGCACCCGTACACCAAGTTTTGCAACCGTTTCAAACCAGGCGTCTGAAACAAAGCTCGCCTCAATTTAAAAGAAGGTCGTCGCCCGTATGAATCATCTGCAATGATAAACCTAAATACTTAAATAATGAATTACGAAATCCACAAGCTGGCGCTCGAAAACTTGAGCCGGATCTTGGCTCGCGTCGAGAGGAGTCCGCTCAACAATCAAAGCAACAATGAGAATGCACCAGATCTAGGCTTTAGAGCACAAGATGTCGTTGTAGCTGTTTCATCGTTGCGGCATTTTGAGAAAACTGCTGAGAAACTATTGGACGTCAGAGTCTTGGTGAAGGATGAGGAGGAGGTACCTATTTTCACCATGATGAATGATATGTTGTTTAATCAGAAGAAGTTTCGTGATGCAATTACAAGAATCATGAGGGCATTCTATGAGTGCATGAATCAGAAAAGACCGTCCCAGAAAAACTCTCAGGTCATTTTGCTAGGCCAGTTGGTCGAGCTGCTTGCGGTATATATAAAGCAAGCACGGCGTGAGACAGTGCTCCTAGAAGGCGAAGCCTTTAGCAATACGATTGCTTTGATGAAAGTCAATCGCATTTTGCAACTCAAAGATTTCAAGGTTTCAGAGCTAGACTCGTATCAGGATTTTGTCGTCGAGAGGGTGGGAACAGAATCCAACATTGCCAACTCTCATGCTGCTAGCGAAAACACAAGGGAAGCACAGCATACAGCGGCAGAAATGATGAGGAAAGTACGGAAGATTCGGTCGGACATATGTAAATTGCTGGGTGCTCTCCAGAAGTTTGAGCTGTGTTTCACCAGCCATCTTCATTTCCAGTTGGCGTTTGCTCTATTCTGGAAACAAACTCTAGCCAGTAAAGAGTACGGCTATGCTGTTGAAAGATACGCGGAAAAGTGTGGCAAGGAATTCGATGAGTTGGGCGATGAAACAGAGGAGATTTCTCAAGTTATTGGGAAGTTGAAGAAAGCAGAGACTTTGCTAGTAGAGCTCGAGCAGAAGGTCGGTGGAAATCCGCATCTGGCCAGGCTCTTGCCAGAAATATGCGAATTAGCGGAATCCGTCAAGTCCGCTTTGCCCTTATTTGTGATCATGTGCTTGGAGGTTATAGGCTCCAAATACGAGCGGTTGATAGGAGAGGTCAATCTCCGAAAGTACCGGGAAATGAAACACCAGAGAAGCGGGTGTTTATCGTACGCAGAAGCACCAAAAAAGATCCCGACATCCTTGCTGAACTCTAAAATCAAACAACTCACGACATTTGCCGAAAAGCACGGCATCCCCGGAGTTGCAAAGGTGGCAGACAAGTTGAAGATTGGCAGCCACGAGCAGTCGAAGGGACCTCTACAGAAACATAAACAAACCGCCTCTACTTGTAGGCACCAAGACATCATAGACGAGTACGATATTTCATTCACGCAGACCATGGAAATGCTCGAGGAAAGAGAGTTGAGAGCGAATAAACCGCCTCGAGTTTAGAGATGTATGACTTGGGTCATAGGGAAATAAAGACAATCAACAATTTGATGCAAATTATGAATCAAGGAAGAAAAAGATCTACTGGACCCAAGTGGATAAAAGATAAAAGAAACAACGGAGCAAAGAAATTAATGGAATAATGGAAAAATAGAAACAAAGAAATGCAATTTAAAAAGAAGCCAAAGTACAGGAATAGCAGGCAGTTGCGGTTGTTCTTGGTGTTCGGTGCTCATCGCAGGCAGCGCTCGTAACGAGAAGAGACCCTGGGAGAATATCCACATTAGGTGCGTCTAAACGGCCAGGCGATTCTTTAAAATAAAATAAAAGGCATGTCTTGCATGGGGATACTTTTTCAGTTAAGTTGATGTTTTTGGCTTTCTGGAAAACCTTCCTGATTCTTCGTACTTCGAAAGCTTTTGACATTCTGTTTCACATTAAACGGAAGCCAATGATGCGCAGAATACGCCACTGTGCTCTACTCCGTTGCTGTCTCGTGACGGTTGGACGCACCCCGGGAAAAGTAGCGACATGCGACTGGACGGGAATGTGTATGAGAATAGAGGGCAGCTGTTTCATGTACAACGCGATGCTTTTGACCATTTTGAAGCCAGAGCACGCCTTTTCCATCCCCGAAAACCCCGGGTTTCCAGAAAAATTTAAAGAAATACCCCTATTTTCCATAAATTCATCACTCTTAAACTGAAAGGTAATTTCTAAGGACCGCGGCTCTGGAACCCTGAAAAACCTCCGTGCAACACACGTGCAGGTCCTTTTTCGCCCGCGGCAAACGACGCTTTTCCGACCCCTTGATCGCTTTTTTCTTCCCAGGCCAACCCCTTCTATTTATTCGATTGTCCCCTCTCCGATCCGCTGAATCCCTGGAAAAGCCTCGAGTTCCTTCCGTTACAGTTCGCAAAGAGAAGGCCGTTTCCCCGTCTCTATTACTTTTTATTTTTTACTAAATCTACATTGCACCGCCACATTTCTGGTCTTTTAGCCGCCATGTCCACCGCCTCTTCCTCTTCCTCTTCCTCCTCTGCCGCCAGCTTGCCGCTCCCTTCGCACAGCTCGGTGTGCTCCTTGCTCACGTGGAAGGACCCTGTCGCCACCGGCAAGGTGTTCGGCGCGATTGTCGCCGCGTTGGTGTTGGCCAAGGTCAACGTCTTCAACCACGTGTTCCACTTGCTGTACTTGGCGCTTTTGGCTGCGGCCGCCGCCGAGTACGCCGGCCGCATTTTGACCGGCGAGGGCTTCGTGAAGAAGTACGTCGGCACGCCCAAGGCGAGAGCGGCGTCCTTCAGAAAGTCCGTGTTGCCCGCGTTGGGCGACGCCGCCGAGGCCGTCGAGGCCCTGGTCCACAAGGCCGTGTACGCGCAGAACATCGAGTCCACGTTGAAGGCCGCAGGGGTGTCGTACATCTTGTACAAGTTGACCTCGTGGTTCTCGCTCTACTCGTTGGTGTTTGCCTCCGTCATCTTGGCGTTCTCCGTGCCATTTGTCTACCAGAGCAACAAGAAGGAGATCGACGCCGCCGTCGCCCAGTACTCCAAGCTTGCCCAGGACAAGACTTCCGAGTACACCACTCTTGCCCAGGAGAAGATCGCTCCTCACTTGGAGTCCTTGGTCAAGAAGACCGGTCCAGTGGGCTCGTTCATCCAGTCCAAGCTTCCTACCAGAACCGCCGGCACAACCGTCGGCTCCCACGCTTACTCCTCCACCTACAAGCCACATTCCGGTGCCGCTGCCTCCAGCTCCTCGGCGTCTTCGGCCACCCCTGTTGCTGAGCCTACCGTTGGTGTCACCACCGGCGCCTCCAAGTTCCCCGAGGTCCCATCGGCCGCCCCCGCTGCCCCTCTGTCGATCACCGAGGCGGTCGAGGCTACTGTCGAGCCAACTTTCTAAGCATTGTGCCCCACATGTCCCGCGTTGCGCCGGTGTGCTGGCCCCCAGTTATTGTTTTTTTTTTTTTAGTCTTGTCGGTTGGCGTCGTTAACTGCGTTCTCTAAGTATGTATTGACTGTTCTATAATGCCGAACGATTTGGTCTATTGACAGCTCGCGGGCGTAGCGAGCCTCTCGAAGCAGGCCACGTACTTGGACCCTGCGTTCCTCTCGACCTTCTGGCCCTCTTCCGTAGAGTTCATCATGAGCTCCACACACTTGTCCTGCAGCTCCCACTCCTTATTCTTTCTCTCAAACAATGGATGCTCCTCCAAATGCTTCACCATCCACTCGTGGAGGTCCAACACATCCGTAATCGTGTATACAATGCCGCCCTCTCTCAACACATATGCGTATTCAGACAAAAGCGTGTTTGTGATGATTCTGGCCTTGTGTTTTCTCTGCTTGAAGTGTGGGTCGGGGAAGCAGAAAAACATCTTGGACAACTGGCCCTTGGAAAAGAAGTTGGGCGTGAACTTCATCGCGTTTCCCCGCAAAACGGCAATGTTCTGGTACTGGCACGCCTCGTTCTCCTTGTGCTGGTCACGCAAAGCAATGATACGGTCCTCGACATACTGCGTGACTTGCACTCTGATTTCCATGCCCAAACTCAACGTTTCCGGGAACGCTGTGGCGAGATTGATGAGCAAACCGCCGTAGCCACATCCGATATCTGCGATCTCGACGTTCTTTGACATTTTGCCCGTCTCCTCGTCATGAAACTGGGGGTACAACTTGCTCCAGTCCATCATCGAGGGTTCCTGGGGGTAATCGAGCCTGTGGTCGGAAAACGGGTTGGAATGTGCTCTCTGTCTGTAGAATCTCTTTCTGGGTAAATCGACGGCATCTGGCTCGGGCGTCGGGGTCTCGATTCTCGCGTGCTTGAGCACTCTTCGGTTGGCCTCCTTTTTGTCTCTGTACGCTTTTCTCTTGGACTCGGCGTCTCTTTGTTCCTGCAACTGGACTTCTTTCGATTTGATCACCTGTGGTGCCGTGGATACTGGTCTCGCCATGGTGTGGATGTGTGTTAGTGTGCACGATTTGCGAGAGAGATGGGGAAGAAATGGGGAGGAAATGTGTGAAAAGATCAAATCTAGTCTACTTTTTTGAATGTATATTCAGCGAGCTCAGTCGTCCCAGGTTGATGTTTCTGTCAAGCTTTCCGGTCTTTAATGCGTGAGAAAATATGCATTCCGGCACGCGAGATGAGCATCGGCATGGGAGGATTTCCCCGGTCATGGCCTGGTGGAAAATCAGACAAAAGGAGATGATTTATCTTTTTTCCTCGTATTTCTGGTATTGTGGTACATTTCAGCCTAATTACGATAAAGAAAAATTTAATGCACAATTCTGTAACAACTTCCATTGCGGAGATCAGCCGACCTTGTAATATGCCCGGTGTCTAAGTGCAGGCCGATTCAAAGTTTCCTAGTGATGGTAGAGAGTCAACATGTGCTTGTTCAGATTTATAATATGTGTGACGTATGCAAACAATGGTGGCAAGAGATTGTTTTCTCGACTACTAGTAATTTTTCGAGAGATGTTAGCACCAACTAACACCTCATATGAAAACTTGAAAAAGTTGAATTGGTTTGTTAATACCGTCTGAAAGGTGTGTACTGGAAGGCGACGTAAGTATCCTTTGGGTGAACTGCTTCCAGATTTACTGCCTAGGCAGATTTCTTAAGCCTGGAAAGTGAATCATCCTTTGGACAGTTGACAAAGTAAATTTCAATAAACAGTTAAGGTCAGGTCGAAATCATCGTAAGTGATTCGTGAGATGGGACCTCGAAATGCATTGGAGATTTTATGTATAGCTGTACACTTTTTGGGCTTAGAAGGTATGTAGCTTTTAAGCTCCCCTTCAATCAATGAATCTGCCAAAAAAATAACCCCTACTTAAACGACATTTTTTCGGATTTGAGCGCGGGCCGAGGAAAAGGACAAGATTGTTAAAACAAAAAAATAGGGACATACCTCCTGAGAGAAAGACTAAAAAAAAAGTGTATAGCTGTCGATAACTCCCTCTGGGAATTTAAAGCGTTTCTATCCAAGTCAAGAAGTGGTTCCACTAGAAAGGTCAGACCCCTCAAAATTAGCCGCTCAAGAAGGGGCAATTTGTCCGTCGAATACAAATAAGAATTTAGGATGAATACAATGGTGGCAGGGTGTTTGAAAAGTAGCATAGGAAAGGGAGCTAGAACTAAGTGAGTATTCTTTGCTAGACCCTAGCGAGCTGTCTACTTTGGAAGCACTTTTTTTTTTATATCCCAGCCTCCACGTATACTACTATATACAGTCGAGGTGTACGGATGTAATGGCACCCATTGAGACGTCTAGCGTGTCAGCCAATAAGATCGCTTCTGTAGAGCGTAGACTGCATATCAATCCTCAACTTCCCATTGCTGCACTCACTTAGACATCTGGAATAGCCTTACTACTTTAGGTCACACATCTTTATTCTGGTTTTTAGATTGGCTAGCCTCTTCTCTTGACTGCAGGGATCTCTAACTAACCAAAGGACACATGACATAACCTTCAAGTATAGTATCTCTGGTTTGACTTGCCCCTTTGGGTTCACCACTGATAAACCCTGCTGGCTTTTCATCTACCGACGAACCCTTGATTAACTGTCCTCCGGTTAGTTCACCTTGCAGAAATTCCCATTGAGTTACACTTTTATGCACGAACCATTTTTTTCCTTTATTTAAAGAGAGAGACTCAGCGGTATCGGACCCACATACTCTAATAAATTGTGCACGGGCATAGGGTGCATTCGTTCATGTATATTGATATGTCGGAGAGACAGTGGGTGCGCACCTGAAAGTGGTGCTGAAAAGTATATGTGCACCTGAGTTAGCTGTATTGCTCAGCATTTAACATCTACCAAAGATTCTTGTAATGATTTGATGATTGTGATGATTGTGCTGATTGTTATGATCAAGATGATCAAGATGATTACGAGGATCAAGATGATTACGAGGATCAAGATGACTATGATAATGGCATTGCCCTCAGTGAAAAAAGGCAAGAAAATATCTTTCATCCTGTATCAAAACGTGTGTGACACGGCGTTTTTTTTTTCTTCCTAAAAAGCCCCGGAACTTCTACTTCATCGCAAGGCCTGATCCCAGACCACTTTTTTTGTGAGATTACCTGCAGAAACTAAGATCTCGATATGGGCCAGATCTGACTCACCGAAAAGCAGTGGACGGTATCCCAACTTTCATACTTTTGAACGTTTCCACAAAGACGAATGAATGCATGGAGAGAAAATGGAGGGTTCACCACGACCAGCTGAACACCAAGCCGCATAGTCGCTGTGCGCAAAGTGCTCGGTTAGAAATATGTTTTCAGTACGGTGAGCTGATCATCCTGCATTACGTCCTGCACACGACCCTTGTAACGCTTCCAACTTCTTATTCGAGTCAAAAACTATTCGCTGACTTTCGCAAGCAAAACGCAACTGTGCATGGCTTTGTCCATACCACAAACCAGAGAATCGGGGAAGAACCTAATCCATTAGTAGATTAATACTAAATGTGTTGACATCTCTTTGGCACCGAAATACGACCATCCCTGGTTCTTTAGGTAATGGGTTTAAACACATCGATTTTTCTGAAAAGAAAAAGGTCTGCTCATTCATAACGTAGTAGTACGAAGCCAGCGGAGAATACGAGAAGAGACATGAACCCGAGCTGGTTTGCGCGCTTTGTTGTTTACAAAACACATAACAACCGTGTGCCCATAATTATGTACCACGTTCTTGGGGCGCCAAGAAATCGTTTTTTCTTGACCCTCTGTACGGGCCTCCGGGAAAGGCTATAAGAACTTAAAGTTTTCTCGGTTGTGATGTTCGATCTATAATCCCTCAAAAAGATCAATGATATTTGCTACCACTCTCTTATCGTGCTTAGCGATTGCTGCAGCCAAGGTTGAGACTAACGCCAAACGTGCGGACGAACACTCTATCAAGACTCACACTATTCCTTGGACTGGAACTTTCACTACCTACCTGACTTACATAGGAACTGATGGTAAGACTACTCCACTTATTGTGATCCCAACTGGTACTAACATTGGGGTTCCTTCTGGTACTGCTTCATCAAGCACTGTCGAAACTTCACACTCTATCAAGACTCACACTATTCCTTGGACTGGAACTTTCACTACCTACCTGACTTACATAGGTACTGATGGTAAGACTACTCCACTTATTGTGATCCCAACTGGTACTAACATTGGTGTTCCTTCTGGTACTGCTTCATCAAGCACTGTGGAAACTTCACACTCTATCAAGACTCACACTATTCCTTGGACTGGAACTTTCACTACCTACCTGACTTACATAGGTACTGATGGTAAGACTACTCCACTTATTGTGATCCCAACTGGTACTAACACTGGTGTTCCTTCTGGTACTGCTTCATCAAGCGCTGTCGAAACTTCACACTCTATCAAGACTCACACCATTCCTTGGACTGGAACTTTCACTACCTACCTGACTTACATAGGTACTGATGGTAAGACTACTCCACTTGTTGTGATCCCAACTGGCACTAACACTGGTGTTCCTTCTGGTACTGCTTCATCAAGCGCTGTCGAAACTTCACACTCTATCAAGACTTACACCATTCCTTGGACTGGAACTTTCACTACCTACCTGACTTACATAGGCACTGATGGTAAGACCACTCCACTTGTTGTGATCCCAACTGGCACTAACACTGGTGCTCCATCTAGCTCGGCCGTTCCATCTAGCTCTGCTGCTCCATCTAGCTCTGCTGCTCCATCTAGCTCTGCTGCCCCATCTAGCTCTGCTGCTCCATCTAGCTCTGCTGTCCCATCTAGCTCTGCTGTCCCATCTAGCTCTGCTGCTCCATCCAGCTCCGCTGTCCCATCTAACTCTGCTGCTCCATCTAGCTCTGCTGTCCCATCTAGCTC
This sequence comes from Metschnikowia baotianmanensis, assembly GCA_030565705.1. Classification (NCBI taxonomy): domain Eukaryota; kingdom Fungi; phylum Ascomycota; class Pichiomycetes; order Serinales; family Metschnikowiaceae; genus Metschnikowia; species Metschnikowia baotianmanensis. The sequence goes on from JAJMCI010000057.1 coordinate 44,372, forward strand.
TGCTGTCCCATCTAGCTCTGCTGCTCCATCTAGCTCTGCTGTCCCATCTAGCTCTGCTGCCCCATCTAGCTCTGCCGTTCCATCTAGCTCTGCCGTTCCATCTAGCTCTGCTTCGGTCTCTGCTTCTGGCTCTGCTTCTAGCTCTGCTTCTGGCTCTGCTTCGGTCTCTGCTTCTGGCTCTGCTTCTGGCTCTGCTTCTGGCTCTGCTTCTGGCTCTGCTTCCTGCTCGTCTTGTATTACGACTGAGCTGACGTACATCACCGAGACATTGACCATCACCACTTGCACCACTGATGAATCTGGATCTTCCGTTCCAGTGACCAGCACTATCACCACCACTTACTGTCCAGAGACTGAGGCCTCCCACACAAGCAAGACCTCCACGACTCAGACATTGACCATCACCACTTGCACCACTGATGAATCTGGATCTTCCGTTCCAGTGACCAGCACTATCACCACCAGTTACTGTCCAGAGACTGAGGCCTCCCACACAAGCAAGACCTCCACCACTCAGACATTGACCATCACCACTTGCACCACTGATGAATCTGGATCTTCCGTTCCAGTGACCAGCACTATCACCACCACTTACTGTCCAGAGACTGAAGCCACTCGCACAACTGAGACCTACACAACTGTGACATTGACCATCACCACTTCCACCACTAATGAATCTGGATCTTCGATTCCAGTGACCAGCACTATCACCACCACCTACTGTCCAGAGACTGGGGCCTCCCACACAAGCAAGACCTCCACCACTCAGACATTGACCATCACCACTTCCACCACTGATGAATCTGGATCTTCGATTCCAGTGACCAGCACTATCACCACCACTTACTGCCCAGAGACTGCTCAGACAAAGGAGACTTACACGACTGAGACTCACACAATTGTTTCCACTTTAAGTGAACATGGATCGACTGTTGAGACGACCCTGATCGTGACTTTGACTCAGTGTAGAAACTGCGAGCACACCGTGTCTCAATCGAAGACCTTGACTCACTCTCAAGTCACCACTCTTCAAACTTCTGTGACCAGCGCAAGCACCACCACTCCTGCCCACACCTCGACCATTCCACCATTTGAGGGCGGCGCTGGTCGTATGGCTGCCATTCTGGGAGCTTTCGTCATTCCTGTTTTGGCTTTGCTTATTTAAATGATATGCGAAATAAGCGTCAGTTTGTGACCTTGTTCGGTGAACCCTCATCTCCTATGCTCCGTGCTTTCCAGCCGAGGCCGTATAGAATAGTTCGGCATATGTATATCAAATTTAACAATTTTAAAACGTTTATCGACATCCTGAGCCCTTGTAATGTTTTGCGCTTGACATGACTTTCAGTGGGCGCTTAAGCCCATATCGGATCCGACGAGCGCCGCAAAAGGAGTATATGTATGATTCGCGCCTAAAGGACATGCACACAATGGTTGCAAAAAGGTTCCTTGAATGAGAGCTCTTTTCTCAATTAATTCAAAATATCAATTAAAGACCCAAGCCGAATCTTTAATCATTGTATCTGGACTAGATTATAAATTTGAAGTTCCAGCGTGGTGGCAAGATTGACCGATCTGCCTAGCACTGAAACAAAGTACGAGTTAGTATAAACTAGACAGCCCGCTTGGGTTGAGCAAAAGATACTCAGTTAGCTCTAACACTCTTCCCTATGCTGCTTTTCCACTGTCCTGTCAGCCTTGTATCCTCCTTGTATTCTTGTTCTTATTCGACGGGCAAATCGCCCCTTCTCGAGCGGCTAATTGGGAGTGGTCTGGTCCTTCCAGCCTGAAACCACTTCTTGACTTGCATAGAAGTGCTTTAAATCCGCAGGCGGCTCATCGACAGTTACATACTTTCAACTCTTTTTCCTGAATGTATGTAAATAATTTGGTAGATACATTTATTAAAGGAAAACTATGCAGCTAAAAACTCAAAACCAGGAGTTTGGAAGGTGGAAACCAACCCTTAGTGCGTTGTACATTCCATTGTATCGATGAGCAACTGTCTGACCACCCAACCTCCCGCGGAGATGGGTGAAATATGATGTTTAGTTCTTTCTCAAATCGGAGGTATATATACCTTTTAATTTGTGTCATCTTCGTCCTATTTCTCGGCCCGCGCTCAAATCCAAAAACAAATGTCGCCCAAAGTGGGAATAACGTATAACACCACCACCTCGGACACTAAACGCTGGAAGCGTCTTCTTTTATGATGTTTTTTTCCACCACGTGCAATGCCACGAATTCGTAATGGAATATCTTCGAATTTTGGAGGCAAAAGAGATTCGAATCAATTATACCCTAAATGATTTTCACAGCCGGTAAAGTTTTGTCTTTGAGAGCTGTAGCGAGGTGATTTGACATACCCTCCTCAACTTTAAGTGATCGGATTCATGGGCGCCGATCTCTTGGTGCAGCACACAAGAAATACACATTATTGACAACCGGTGAAGCACATTCGCTTTTGAAATGGATTATGTCTATGGCGTTCTGAGGATTACCGCCTCGGCCGCAAAGTGTCCGAAATATGGCAAATTCTCTTCTCGCGTCGCGTCGTACGTCCGTACAGTTAAAGATTGACGTAAATTGGATGACCATATTCTTCAGAAATTACCCGAACTTGGGATTCATTGCTCGAAGCGCTACGATCACCAAAGAGCAAAATGTGAAGACCACAAGGTCATGAATGCGTGGTTCAATGTTGTACAAAACACTCTCACTGAACACGGCTATGATTCAGATGATATTTACCATGTTGACGAGACCGGCTTCATGATGCGCCGTAAACAGTCTTAAAGAGTCATAACAGGCAATGTCAAATGATTTAGAAGCTCGGACAAGCCCCGTAAAGGCAATTTCTGAAGAGTAGCTCACCCTTGCCGAAAACTGGTCGCACTCGGCTCAAATAGTGAACAAAAGAATCACTGAATTATTTGCCACACAGAAAGAAGAAGAAGGACTAAAGAATAAAACTAAGAAAATAATTACCACTAAAGCTGATCTTTCGCTCGATGAAGTTTTAGAGCTCGAAACCAGTGTTCCAAAAGCTTGAAATCGTGACACGAGCAAAAACTCCAAACTGTATGACCCTCTCTTAAAGCCACGTGATAAAATAATAAGAAAGTGTGGAGATTGTGGAAAGCAAGGACATAATAAATTGACATGCACGGTTGTGTCTGACAAAATTTAAATATTATTTATAACAAAGTTAAATCCATAATCTTGTGTTATACATTATCACTAGGGTGCGAAATCATGATAGTGTCGTGTGTCCGAGGTGGTGGTGTTATACGTTATATCAACTCTGATTCAACCAAGATAGCAACGCATGGAATATACTTTAAGCTAAATGCGAAGCACTATGATTTTTCCATGAATATCTTCTTTTTCCAAAACATGCTTTGAAAACATTTATAACAACTTTCATTGTGGAGATCAGCCGACCTAATAATACGCCCGGTGTTTAAATGCAGAGTGATTTAAACTAAGATCACAAGACATGAAATATGCTTCAGACTACTGAAAAACAGGCACTTCCCTCATTTCTGGACTCGGTTCCAAAAAACCTTATGGTGCCAAGATGTCACATATAGACACAGTGTGTACCAAGAACAAACAAAGATCAACACTACCAAGAAACGAGCTTCAATACAAGACCCAATTCCACTTGAACTCACGGAATCGATATTAGTCCATGATATACGCCTATATACAAGCAGTCTACTTTGTCTCCTCACCCTCCTTCTCTCCACCACCAAGGTCCTTTTCTCGCTGGCCCATCGTCAAATAGAGCATCGTTCCCGTCGACTCCAACGTGCGCACCAAGCCGGCACCTCCCAAAACAGTCAACAACCCGGCCAACTGGCCCTGTAATTGGTCCTTAGTGGGCAACAGTTTGAACTCGTCCACCTGGGCTGCGTTGTACACGTTGGCCTCGACGCGGGCGCCGATCAAGAAGAGCTTTTCGCCCGCCTGTTTCAACACCTTCATCACCTGCGCGACCACAGTGGGGTCGCACAGCGGGATCGTGATCACGGCAGTGGGCCCGTTGAGTAGCAGGGATAAGGGGTGCACGTTTTTCTTGTTCTTCAAGGTGTTTTTGTGCAGCGCCGGGTCGGCCTCGTGCGCCGAGCGCAAGTACACATCGTACAAGTTGTTGCGCACGTAGGTGAGCTTGGCGCCCACCTTCTTGATGTCGGAACGGAGTCTCAAGGTGTCGTTCTTCAACAAGTTGTTGTGGTGTGCGTACAACACGATCTCGTTGGTGTCGTTGAGATACTTGTAGTAGTCGACCAAGAACGTTTTTCTCGAGAGCACGTGCTTGGTGGTGTTGCGGCCCATATCCACGCCGGCGGCGGGTGTGTGCTGTTGTTGGGGCTGTTCCTGTGCAGCGTTAAAAAGCGCCGATCTGGTGGAAAAGTTTTGGAATGACGGAATCAGATAAACGGTTTTTAAGAGAGTATTTGACACATTTTGACCACCTAGGAGGCGGCCCAGCGCCAACGTCAACCTGTTGAGAAACATGTGGAGATTGAGTGGTTGGTGGTTTAGAGGTATTTTTCAAGGCGCCTGGTTTTTTTCGTAGGTGAGGTAGTTGAGCTAGGTGACGTTTTGGCGCGAGCACGACCTCTGGGAGGGTGGGAGAGAAAGATAAGAAGAATTCCTCTATTATGTGAGTTTGAAAGAAATTTGAAGGTTTTTCTTTTTGATAGACGGGTTCTGTGCTTTTAAAAAGTAGGCATCTTGACCTATTTTCGCTCCTTAAGGTAATGGTTTGTGTGGGGCAGTAAGATGTACTTTCATGAGACTGGTGGAGCAGGCTGCGAATCATCAAATACAAAGAAGCGTGCACGTGGTGGTGAAGGCAAAGATGAAAGTTATTTAATTTGTTTTGGGTAGTTTTTTTTCGATGAAAACATTGATTGAAAGGGAGCTAAGAAATTACTTCCAGCGCCTGTAACTGTACAGCATTGTATAAAATAAACCTTTAATCCAACTTGAGATCGCGTGTAACAATTGACCCTACATGTGAGATGATTTTGACATAACCTTTTTTTTTTTGATACCACCGTTTTTGAACCAACTTTCTTCTGTCAGCTACCCAATGTATACACTTTCCAAGTCTTGAAGACATGCCTAGACAGTATAGGGGAATTTTACAACAAGAGTTCTGGAGAAAACATCGGTGTCTCATATTTCTAATCGATGGTTGCAAAACGTGTACAAGCAACGTTGTTGTTCTTTCCAAAAACGAACATTCATGAAGACCCTGTGTGAACACAATCGGTTCTTTCTAATGCCAGAAAATAATCTTCTCGTCTTCAATAAAGAATCTGAGGCCAGAAAGAAAGCCAAAAAATAGCTCGGAAGATCTACTGACTCATCCCCATTGGGTAGTTGGTAAATTTAATTTCAACACGAAGTTGAGGTCAGTTCGAAATCATTGTAAGTGATTTGTTAGATGTGACCTCGAGTTGAATTGGAGGTTTTGTTTTTATGTATGGCTCTACAGTTTTGGTGCTAAGGTAACTTTTGAGCTCTCCTCTAATCAATGCATCTAACAAAGAAGGATTGATCGATACTGAGACAAGAGAAAGTAGGCTTCTTACTTTGTAGACTATTGCGGTGTCTGATTTTACTAGGTAAAAGGTTTTATTATTATTATTCTTGTTTTGTTAGATATAGAGATAAATTGAAAACCGAGCTCAGAAATTACTTCCTGAGCCTATATCTGTACAACTACGCAAACCTCTGACTCATGTCGAGGTCTCATCTTTTTAATTTTCATCTAAAGAATCACCTACAACTTTTTTTTCCTGGTACGACTATACAGTTTATGGGCTTGAAAGGTAAATTCTGAGCTTTTAATCGATGTACCTAACAAAAAAAATGAATTTGTCTTTGCTTAGGACTATCTCTCGCTAAGGCTTTGCCTCCGACTACTGGTCGCCTCGAGGGCGTACTCATGAGGCGTCGGCCAGGCAGGGTGGTGCAATACGGTACATGCACGACCCGGCCTACAGCCTACAGCTACGCGCAGGGTCAGTCAGGATAGACGTCATGTGGTGTTGATGAAGGGAAGGAAAGATGGGGTGCGATGAAACATGCAGCACACCGAGATTGAGACTCCTCCACGCGAACCAGTCTGCAGGCAAATCAGGGCAATTACCGCGATAAACTACTTCTTCATGTTTAAAGTGCAAATAAAAATATGTGGGTAGAAAATGGAACTTTGATTTTCAGGCTGCTTCTGCACTTTTTTATTGCCCGCTACGCCTTGAGACTTCTTCATCATTTCAGCCATCTTCCCTCGCAACTCTTCTCCATGTATTCTCGTCATTGTCCACATCTAGAAACCAATCCGCATAGTCGCCAAAAGGTTGACTGCTGCAGACAGATGACCGTATACAACAGTAAAGCACCTTGGTGGCATTCTTGCCGCGAGATGCCTTCAAAAGTTTCGAACTGTTAGAGCATAGCCCCCGGTGCGCATATATTGTTATACTATGATGTTAAGCACACTAACTAGAACTGTGATGCTCCAACTTGTTCGTCTCACACACGTGATATAATTACATGGAGTCGAACTGCATCTGAATTATATTGTCCCCTCGTTAAAAAGCTTTCTTCGGTTACTTCAAATTATCAGAAGGCTGGAGAGAGTTTACATTTGACGTGCGCAGGCAAAGCTTACCATCTTCGCCTCAACACTTCTCCGCAGGCTACTCTCCAACAGGGCAGCAGTACATGTTACGAGAAAGATAAAATCTTCATAGTGCTGTAGTAACCCACCATCGTTTATCACAGTAAAAGTCGTAACATTGTCTCAAGCCTTGGGGTAGCACTCATAATTGATATCTATCGAAATCATGCATCGATGGGAGATGATTAAGATACACCTCGATGAAATTCTAGGCTCGCTTGATTATATTACTTTCGCTGATCTTGTCAGCTTCTGGCGTAGCGAACTACTGAATGTACATAGCTTTAGCCTTTGAGTATACTATTGGGTTTATTGGTTGAGAATATGGGGACTGGCCTCTTCTTTATACATGGAAAATGCATACCATTTGTGATAACTGGAACTGATAGGACCCGTAGGACTCAATCAGTAAGTGAAAGAGTCATCTTGCATGATCCTGCTTTGAGACGTTTCAGAGTATCCATGAAGTAGTCCTGAGACGTCCCAGAGTTGAACTTTAGGTTTAGGTTTTCACGACATGGGAGAGATAGACCACTTACAAGAAAATACCTAAGTCTGAGACTGTCCGAGGACGGTTCCAGGTCCCTGACAGATCTAGTTGGCCTTTATCTGATTTACGAAGATTTAGTGTCGTTGAATCCATTAAAGAAAAGGTACACTATTCTAAGCGATATCTGCATCGCGCTAATGACGAGCTAAAATGAAGGTCAAAATGCACAACGTCGAGGGGATCAAACTTTCTCCACATGCTCAGTCTCCTCTTTAGCAACGTCCATCTTTCTGTTTTGAAGCTCTGGAGCCTCGTCGCCAAACACTTGAGCAACCTCCTCCAAAGTGTATCCGGAAGTCTCAGGGAAAGTGAAGTAGCATATCAAGAGTTCCACGCAAAGAATGCAACAGAACACAATGTAGTATCTCCAGCTGATGGCATCCATGGCAATAGGATTCACGTATCCGTTATAAACCTGGACCACAAACTGCGTTGACTGGAACAAGTTCAAACCCTTTGCTCTGTGTGAATATGGCAAGACCTCTGTGAGATACAAGAAAGGCATACCATTCACACCAACGTTGTAGAAGAAGTAGTAGAAAAAAATCATTGCCAACACACCGTTCGCCAAGGATTTGTCCTCGAAATTCTTTTTTTCATTAAGTGCAGACAAAATGGTCCAGATTGTGTAGCACGCCAACATTCCAGTGAAGCATGTCAAGAACATCGTTCTGCGCTTGAAACGGCGGCAGAAACTCATCAAGCCAATGCAGATGAAGAAGTTGTAAATCATCAAGCATCCGTTGATCTCAAGCTGCTTTTTGTCTTCACGAATACCGATAGACTCCAACACTTTGACCAAGTAGTACGACACCAAACCATTACCCGAAAGCTGCATAGCCGTTCCAACAACTATGCACAAGAACGCCCTCTTTCTGAAGTTTTTCTTGGTGATGAAGTCGAGATACGAAGAGGACATCAGTGTCTTTTCCTCCTTCAACGCCATTTCGATCTCATGGATTTCGAAGTCAACCAAGGCCACGTCTCTTGGGTCGGTGGAATTTCCGGTGTGGAACTTGGACAAGATGGCACGGGCTTTGTCGACCTTACCCTTGAAAACAAGAAATCTAGGCGACTCGGGAACAAACCAGATCATCGAAAGTTGGAAGAATGGCATGGCAGCTTGAAGAAATGAAGGGATTGACCAGCAAGCCCGGTTAGAAATATTTCTCGTTGCATAAGTGACCCAAGATGCGATGACAGCACCCAAGTACCAGCAAACATTATAAGAGAAAGTAGAGGCCTCTCTGTGGGTTGGGTAAGCGATTTCCGAAATCAATGTGGGAGATGCAACGGTTGCCATCAGCACACCAAAACCCAAAAGTATTCTCGATCCCAAAAAAAAGCCATAGCCAGTGGAGAATCCTTGCAAGATCGAGCCGACAATGGCCACCGTCTGGCCAAAGCAGATCACGGGTTTTCTTCCAAACCGGTCAGCAAAATAGGAGCCGAAGGGAATACCGATGATGTTACCAAACAAACCTCCGTTGGATAAGGCACCCAACTTCTGGCCCTGGGGGTGGCCCATGTCTTGCTGCCATATTTGCAAGGACTGCAAACCATTCAACATCGAGCCATCGTATCCATTATTGGTAGATGTAAGCGTGACGACAAAAATGCACCATGCCAAAGAGCGCAAATGAGACACCTTGAACCACGGACGCTCTTCCGCGATGTAGTGTTCTATGGTGACGGGCACATCCGGGCCAAAGAGATCGGCGTCCTGCTTTTCAGTAAATTCGTTGGCACTCAGCATCAGTGGGATTGATGAGGTAGTTATACACGAAAGCCAGTAAGAGAATTAAAGACCAAACACCTGGAAATCATGCCCTTTTATATGTTTCGAACCTCTCATCGAACATCACGAATTTTGCAACTTACTCCACCGTGGAGGAAGGTGTGGTGTGTATAGAAGCGTGCAGTTGTCCCGAAAATTCACGCGGGGCATGCCCAAGCCTGCTACTTTCGGTGCTATGTTCTTTTAAGAAGTTCTTCCGTCCTGAAGTCGCACCGTGATTTGACCCGATTTGTTTATTTCACAATACCATCAAATCTCAAATATAAAATAGTGAAGAACGTTGGCGTCTGAAAAGAGCATTGACTTTTGGCCTGCAAATAAGTTTCAAAAAGTGGTGGCTTATGCCGACAAAAACCTCGTATGCAAGCAGGGGAAGTTTTCCGTATGCGGTAGAAGCCATGTACACACCTTTTCTAATTCGTGCATACATGTGGCCTTCGTTTTCATGGCGGACAAACCGGTGGAGGGCTTCAATACGCTGTAACAGGACTATCTTTATGGAGAGGGGAGAAAGAAAAGGGCGCTACAACAATATGGAAAGGAAAAGACCAGAAAGGTCTTCAGGCACTGAAGGCTTACCAATTTATACGCGTATTCGGGAGGCTTTGGATTTTCCTGCCTTTTCAATATCAACGCAATCAGGCGTGAGTTCTGTATTTAAGCACCGACAGTGCTATGCAGCTTTTTCTATGTAGTCTGTAGAGCGAGCTGAGTGAGAATTCTAGAAGGCGCTGGGGGACCGAAGCGACGGGGTTTGGTGTTTTCCCAGCATCTCTCGATTTGAATAATCCCATTGCCTTAAATTCGAGAATGTATGCGAGAGCCTTCCGAATTTCCGGCTGTTCTGTTTGGATATGAACGTTTCCGGACAACACAATAAGGCAATTTTGTATGACTCTGCCCGGGAAGCTCGGCTGTCGAAATTAGTTTGTTATGAAAGCATTCGGTCATAAACCAACGGATTAGATGGAAAATACTCGGAACACATGGACAACAAACTAGGAGACTCTGTGCTTTAGGTATGTTTTTGCCGAAAAACACCTGACTTTCTGCTGAACCAGCCCCTCTATTTCCCGCCACACAAATAGGACTTCCTAATTCAGAAGTGTCTCCGGCAAGCAAACTTCGCAGGGTCAGGCGGCCCACTCTCTGAAAGCCCGACCATTATTCCCGAAGTGATGAAATATATTGGGCTAATCTGGAGTATATCCAGAACCGGAAGTGGTGAGCCCATTTTGCCTTTTACTTCCATTTTTAGTAATGTTTCCGCTACCCCACGGTTACGTTTCCAGACCTGAAACTGACAGATGTGAGTAAAAGGTTTAAAAGAGTGGTAAAATGTTCTTGTTCAGACATTTTCGTAATATATTATCATATACACATAAAACATTGAGAGTTTCGAGAGTCGAAGGGGCCAAATTCGTCGATACTCCTGACCAGCCAGTGATCTTGAAAGGCACCGCCACCGGAGGCCAGCTTAACATGGGAAACTTCATCACCGGGCACCTAGGGCACGAAACCGAACATGAGGCGGTTTCAAAGAAGAAGATCGGGATGGAAAAGCTCAGCTTTTTTTTTATTTTTAGTAGATACATTTTTTTTTCTTTTTTTGATGAGATACATAAGTTTTGGGGCTTAGAAAGTACCTTTCAGGCTCCCCTTTAATTAGTGGATGTATCAAAAAAAAAATGAGGAAAAAATTGTGGTCTACATCATAACAAAAAGATTCACGAGAGGAGTCGTAAGCAAATTGTATCAAAATTAGTTCGCTACTATGACCTCTCATTAATTCCAAAGTCTTTTAACTGCCCCCATAAATCAGATTTTGCAGGGAAACACCAAAAAACCAAAAAGCTTGTTTTTTCCGAAACCAAATCAACCTTTCCACGTGATTTTACATGAATTGAAGGTCAAGGGCATTTTCTTGGCCGCCCTTTTCCCCCTCCATTTCTTCTGATGCCAAATCCCCGCAGATCCTGCGTGTTACGCGGTGGGGGGATTAGCGTGATTAGCGTTCATGTGAAACGTCAATACTTTTTCATTTACAATAGCAACCAATCACAAAATAAAGACTAAAATTGCGCATGCTACTTTGAGCTCCTCTTCAATCAATATATCTGTCAAGAAAATAAAAAAAAAAAAGAGTTTTTTAAGAATATAAGATGTACAAATTCGAGACTGTTTCTTTCAAAGATTCCCTTTACACGAATCGATGGCCTACCCTCGCACCCGTGCACCACACACTATACAGCATCTCATCTAGCCTTGATCTACGATAATGACCTCTTTTCGCCAGCGCCTAACTCTACTCCGCCGCAGAATTCTCCCTTCTGTTCCTTTCAATTTAAGAATCCACATGAGTGACGGCCTAGCAGACTTTCTCTCCACGCTCACAGCGGCCGCGCGGGAGCCGCTGGCGGACCACGAGAAAAGACAGACCAAAAAACAAAAAATCACCCCCAGTTTGCTGGATGCGTCTCGGATGGGCAACGCCGCCGCCTTCGGGTACACGGAGATCAATAAGTTCGAGCACTGCGCTCGTTCGCTCCAGAAAAACATACGTACAATCACGGAAGACGCGCCTAATTTGACCCAACTTAAGGGTTTTGCATCCGATCCTTCTGTAGACCGGTTTGCCAAGCTGGAGGCGAAGACCAATGTGCTTCTCCAACTTGTAGCAAAACTCAAGTCGCTATATTCTGCGAACAAACTCGAGATTTTCGACAAAATCTTGGATAATGACGTCTCTGTAAGTGGAACTAGTGATGCCTCTGAGCTGGCGGCTAAATCCACAAACGAGTCTTCCGAGGGCGAGCTGGGGGATGAAAACGAAAACTCGACCGAAGGTTTACCCCCTCTCCCGAAAATCCGCAGTTCCGACTTGCGTCTGCGTGTATTCCAGCATAAGTCTACATGTGCTAATAAGACGTACCTCAATGACCGAGAAATCGTTCTAACGCATAATGAGCGAATGGAATTCTTGGGAGATTCCGTGCTCAACACCATCGTCACCATGATCTTATATGAGAGGTTTCCTACCGCCAATGAGGGCCAGCTCTCGCAAATCAGATCTCTACTTGTCAGCAATAAAGTGCTCGGTGAGTTTTCCGTGGCCTATGGTTTCGACAAGAAATTGCGGTGCAACATTGACGAGGAGGCGTTGAAGACAGGCAGACAAAAAGTCTTCGCCGATACTTTCGAGGCGTACGTTGGAGCACTTGCCATGGAAAGAGGCTACAATTTAAAGGAAATCGAGCATTGGCTCGGCGCCTTATTAGCCAACAAAATCGCAATTGCATCCAAGGAAATGAACAAACTCTCGCCAATCGACAAGGAGGCAAAAACAGAACTCTACTCCTTGATTGGTACTGCATCTCTGCATCCAATATACAAGGTCACCGCCAACGGAAACGGTATCAACACGCCTTTTAAAGTGCAGTGCATCATGGAGGACGAATTCATGGGCGAGGGTGAGGCGCCCAGTTTGAAGGAAGCGGGGCTTCGTGCCGCGATGTCTGCACTCCAAAACAAAGTGTTGTTGGAAAAATACGGGAAAAAGAGACTCGAAACAGACCGTTCGGTATCAGAGGTCAGACAGGAGAATGCGCCAAAGTCGGGGGGTAATAAAGATACTTCGAAATTCCCACTTCTCGCGGGAAAAGACGTATTTCCTAATAAGTTTGCCAAGAATGAGGCGTACGCCTATTTCGGAAAGAACTTGGGACTCGCACCGGAATATAATGTTGTGTATGAGGAGGACGAAAAGCGGTATAGGGCAGAGTTGAAGGTGAAAGAGGTGATCGTTTCAATTGCATATGACAGCTCGCGGAAGAATGCCATTACCAGGGCCGCCACAGTGCTTTTGGAAAACAAGCAATTGCTTCATGAAATCGTCAGTTTGGTCAATTGAGTATTTATTTTTTTAATGTTTTATGGGATTATACTAATGAAGGGCATTGGCGCTGGGAAATATAAATGTAGGTTCTTTTGGGCCTAGTATGGTCCATTAATGCCTTGATAAGAAGAATAACTGGCGATTGATATTGATGGTTTAGAATTCTTCAGCAGTCAGAGGAGTCCAAACAAATATACTTTCTCTGAGGGAAGACATTGGACTATAGAAACCAGCGACGCGAAACTTGCGTAATGGCAACTTGTCCGAGCGGTTAAGGAGAAAGATTAGAAATCTTTTGGGCTTTGCCCGCGCAGGTTCGAATCCTGCAGTTGTCGATATATTTTTTAAACATTTTTGCATTCTGCTTTCTTGATCTTCGAAAGATCTTTCAAATTAATAGCTAATTAGTCACCTTCAAGCTGTGTTCGATATTCCGTGTGAAATTCAACGCGTTAGTATGTTCCCCGAACAGTGATGCGCAGCGCTCGGAAAAAAAGCAGCGTGGCCTGCACACAGCACCCACACCCCATCTCGAGCTCTTCGCTAATAAAATTCTGATGCTAGGTACCCCCAACATTTGCACCAATCCCCCAAATTTCTAACAATGCAGGTGGCCAAATTAGCAGTCCATCAGGACGATGCAGACATCTTGCTCAAAGAGAGAAACAAGCTCGACCAGCACGTGATCGACAAGTACAGAACTGCCGGCAGAATTTCGCAAACCACGCTCAAATATGTGATCCAGCTCATCAACGACTCGTACCATCTCCACAAGACCGAGAGACCCTACTCGTCCGAGGAACTCTGCATATTGGGAGACTCCATGATGTACAAGTTGCTTGGCAACTGCTACAACAACAGTGAAAAAGTCAGGGAGAAAGGTGTTTCGCACCCGGTGACCATCGAGGTCAACGAGTACGTCGCCAACGTGTCGCCCGAAATGGGCCAGAACAACGGCCAGCACATTTTCCAGGCCGGAGACATCGTCACGATTTCGCTCGGGGCCCAGATCGACGGATACACCGCGATGGTCTCGCACACACTTGTCATCTACCCACCCGGCGTAATGATCGATAATGAGTTGAGGCCCGAGGGGCCTCTTCTCGGCAGCAAGGCCGACGCCATTGTTGCATGCAACCTTGCGACGAAAACGGTGATTGCGCTTTTGGGACTCGCGTTGCACCCTGAAAAGATCGCGTGGGTGCCGGAATTGCAGAACTCCGGAAGCGTCATCACGGGAACGATCATTAGACAGGTTGTTGACCGAATCGCCTTGTCGTTTGGATGTGTGGTCGTGCCCGGCTCAAAGGTCAGACGAGTCCGGCGTTTCTTGGCGGGCCAGGCCGAGGGTGTGGTTGCCGAGAGAGACTTCAAGGGTGTAGTTTGGGACGAGAGTGACCAGGAGGAGGATCTTCTCAAAAGGGCAGCTGGGTCCGAGTTGGTCGTGCACGACAAGAAAACCGCTGCCTCCACCAACGTTTCCAGTGCCATTCCCACCGACGAGTTTGTCGTCGAGGCCGGCGAGGCCTACAACATCGACCTCCGGTTCTGCGGCATGGCGGACTTCCAAGAGAAGGGCCTCATAACCTTGCAGGACGTGGAGGACACCAAGCCCACCATTTTCATCCGGGACTTCGCCGTCACGCACTACCTCAAGTTGAACAGTGCGAAGGAGTTGCTTGCGATTGTCGACAAGGACTTCTCCGTGTACCCCTTCAAGTTGTCGCAGACATGTGACTCTTTCCCTGTGGACTACGAGAAGGGCGACATTGTGGGCCAGCTCGCGGCGATCAAGAAGGAACTCGTCAGACGGAAACTCGGATTGAACGAGTTGGTCAACAGGTTCTTGGCCAGACCCAAGCCCGTGCAGATCGTCAAGCACGTGCCGTTCTCGAAGATCTTGACCACGTCCAACCCGACTGGAAGACACGGGATCGACAGCGCCAAGTTGGCGTTACCCGGAAAAGAGGTGCCCCTTCCCAACTTGGGCATCAGCGCGTTGAAGTTGAAATCGCTCTTGAAATTCGGAATGGCCGCCACTTCGGTCGCAAGAGAAGCCACCACCATTTTGTTGAACGACACCCTCGAGAACAAGGAGGTCGTCAGATTGACCGGAGGCGACCACTCGGCCAGACCTTCGTGGGTGCACTCCAAGTTCCAGGTTTCTAGCGACATCATGGGCTTGATGTCCTCTTTGGACAACTTGAAATATACTGTGAAGGAGGTGCAACCACTGAAGTTGAACAGTGAAATCTTGCACTTGGAGGAGTCGATGCAGCTCGATTGAGCGTACAGTTGAGAGGACTGAAGAGAGAAGAGAAGAGACGAGTGAAGAGAGGAGTAAAGACAATAGAAAGTAATAAATTGAAACAAAAGATAAAGCAGGCTTTGGGGTTAGGCCTGAATTCAAGAACCATAATAATTTAAATGCACATGTCGTGCCTCAAAGGTGACGTAGATGAAGAACAAGAAGAGATTCAGCCCTTTCTATTTCCCTACGCACAGCCCTTTGCGTGAATTTTCAGCAACACTCTCGACTGACAAATTCCATTCAAGTTCATTTGTGGGCGTTCGATACAGTGCTTGAATGCTCGGCTCTTTTATAAATGAATCATTAATTGCGCTCGCGTGAACTTGGGAAATGTCTCACAGACATGATTCCATGAGGCAATTCAAACCCCATTAAAAAAAGAAATCGGTCGAATTCGGAACAAACTGTTTCCTATTGTTCGTTGACGCTCACAGCGCCAAACAATAAGTCCCAAAGCCTGGAAGGAGCGAATGAAAAATCGTGGCGGAAATACGAACGCAGGCCAATCTGCATGACGTCAGAACCACCAGCCTCTCGAATAAAGCCTCGCCTGGCCATACCGTGCCCTGGTAATTTCGAAATTTGCATCAAACATACTACTTTTGACATTTGGGTGTTTGGTTTTTGGCAAGAAGGACATTTTTCGAAACGCCACGAATCGTGACCCAAGAAATCACTTCTTCATTGTCTGGAAACACCCCGGGATAAGGCTCGAGCTCCCATCACGTGATGCTGATCTGGGTTCAAAGAGGGGAAACGCAGTCTCGCCGAAACCAGCACCTGATCGAGCGCGAGTTCGTCCAAAAGTGCACGTGTGCATGGCCAAACAAAAACGTACGAATGAAATATATGAAAAGTCGCGGTTGGTCGATCTAAAACAATCTGCCAATAATTTTCTCGTAATTTTTTCGAAAAAAAAAACCTGCTTGCTGACGGTATGGAGGCTGTGTTTGTTCAGCGGAGCCTGGTGTGTCCGGCGAAACGAATATCGCGCAAATCAGGCAAAATGTCGCCGGGCAACAAAATGTCGCGGGTGCCTCGTCCTCAAACTAGGCGGGCTCTTCCTGCAGACAATGCCGGGCGAGCCCCCTTCACGCAACTGCCTCCCTTAGAATCGTAACATCCTCCCTCTCTTTTTTCGTCTTGGTATCTGAAACCGAACCTTTACACCTTTCCGAAAAAAAATCTATAGTATGTACGAATTGCTTTTCTCGCCAAGAACTGGCCGGATGTCCACACTCGCAAGACTCCCGAGGGGGCGGGCGTGCCTTGTGTGTTTACTTTGTTTCCAAGCGCTGGCGCTGTCGGGCGGGTTTTCCGTATTTCCGGTTTAGTCGCTGGACCCTTGAATACAGGTGGGAAAAAAACACAAACACACAAACCTGGCGGCAAAACCACTGGCAATTGTTCTGAGTACAAATGTGGGCGGGAACTTAATTTCGTAGTTGGTGGTTTGCCCCTCGCTCCGGTTCGGGTGTTTTGATCGTCGCCCACCAACACGAGCGTGCTCTCCCGAGCAACCGCAATTTCTGCGCGCCGCCCGCTTGCTTCTCGTTCCCGCCATGTCCGCATGCTCTCTTAAAGATATGCCTAAGTTTGTATTGGGAACAATGTGCTACTCTTGTGAGAATGTGAATTGTGAAGATTCAAGTTGCGTGATTTTCCTCATTATTCCACATTCTAGCCGCCCTTTGTTCCATTTGGGGTTTTGCGGGTGAGGCCGCGTTTCGATTGCAAAGCCAATAGACGTCATGCGACACCCGTGCACCACGACGCCCGCGGATTTGGGCACGACCGAATCCGTGTTGTCGAGTTTTTTTCTTGCTGACGCCCGCCAATCTGCCTGCAACATCCAGCGAATTACCCCATTCCGGACCAGTTCTTTTATTCCAGTCACACTCCAAGTACTAACCCTATAAGCAATGCCTGCCTCCCGTGAAGACTCCGTCTACCTCGCTAAATTGGCCGAACAAGCCGAGCGTTACGAGGAAATGGTCGAGAACATGAAAGCCGTCGCTTCCTCTGGACAAGAATTGTCTGTCGAGGAGCGTAACTTGTTGTCTGTCGCCTACAAGAACGTCATTGGTGCCCGCCGTGCCTCCTGGAGAATTGTCTCCTCGATCGAGCAAAAGGAGGAAGTCAAAGGTAACGAGCAACAAGTCTCCTTGATTAGAGAGTACCGTGGTAAGATCGAGGCCGAGTTGACCAAGATCTGTGAGGACATCTTGTCCGTCTTGACCGACCATTTGATCACCTCCGCACAGACCGGTGAGTCCAAGGTCTTCTACTACAAGATGAAGGGTGACTACCACCGTTATTTGGCTGAGTTTGCCATCTCCGAGAAGAGAAAGGATGCCGCCGACTTGTCCTTGGAGGCTTACAAGTCTGCCTCTGACGTTGCTGTCACTGAGTTGCCACCTACCCACCCTATCAGATTGGGTTTGGCCTTGAACTTCTCCGTTTTCTACTACGAGATCTTGAACTCCCCAGACAGAGCTTGCCACTTGGCCAAGCAAGCTTTCGACGACGCTGTTGCTGACTTGGAAACCTTGTCCGAGGATTCTTACAAGGACTCCACATTGATTATGCAATTGTTGAGGGATAACTTGACTTTGTGGACCGATTTGTCTGAGGCTCCAGCACAACAGGAGGAGCAAGAAGCGCAAGCCAGCGAGTCCAAGCCTGAGGAAGAATAGATAGCCCTGGAAAAATGAAATATCTCTAATCTGTCATGGTCCATCCGAAGAAATTCCTCAAGCCTCGACTTTGTCTTTGTTCACTTCTACCTGTCTACTGTAACCTACGATCTTGAAATTTCTCTCATGTCTCCATTTGTGTCTGAGATATCAATGTGAAATGAAAAAGGATTTGCTCTCCAATAAATTAAAAAATAAAAGAATTGAAAATAAATATGTAGAAGGGAGACCTCCACAGCCCCACACTTGTTGTGAAACATCACATGCTTTGTGTGTCGCGCAACCTTAGTAATCCAAATCACCTGCCTCATGAAATGTCCAAGGACTGTGTCAATCTAGTGGCTTTCAGCAAGTCCGGTGAAAGTCCGGAAATAGGTATTTATTGTGAGTGCAGTAATCCCAATCGATGTTTTGAAATCCCAGAATTAAGGGGACATCCGTGTATGGCAGAAATGGTTTGTCAGCAGGTGGCCTAGGAAACAGCCATTCTTTGAAGTGGCTTTCGAAGTAATGTAAATGAAAAAAACTTAATGACTCCCTTGAAAATTTTTGAAAGAAATGGCGTTGCTGGCTTTTGTACTCTACCTGAATTTTCTCGTCATTGCCACGAGCCAAGACCTCGTCTTCGTGTAAAACCTCGTCTTCGTGTGGACGACCCTACCTCTAAGTTGAGTAACCAATTTACGATTTAATAAATGTATCAGAAATCTCGATGTGAACGATAAATAAAAATCTTGAAAGAGGTACAACTTCGTGAATTTCAGATCGAAATCACCATAAATAGAAGATATTGATGGCCTTTGTATTTTGAGGATGTTCCACGCTGCCCTTCCCCCAGAGTAGTGGGACAAATCGTCTCTTGTGGGAAGACCCGGAAGCTGCATGGGTGATGATAAAAGTGAATGTTTCAAGGTCATATTTCTAGCTCATTACATCAACAGACATCGAATCATATTTTACATGACCAGAATATAAGTGCAGCCATCAAGGAAAAACTTTAATGACTAACGAAAAAAAAAATCATTTATTTTTTGCTCACATCAGTATTCAACACGAAGTTGAGGTCAGGCCGGAATCATAGAAGGTGATGCATTAGAGGTGACCTCGAGTTGAATTAGAGGTGTTATATATACTGAGCTCCCCTTTAATTAATGTATCTATTAAGAAAAAAATTTTAAATTGTTGGATCATAGCAGGCTTTCGCTTGGCTGGCACTAGTTTCGTGCGAGTTTACGAACTCTTTATTTTGGTTGATTAAAGTTTCTGTATCATCGTCTAGAGATTTAAGCATGAAAACAAGTTTCAATATTATGTTCTTCATCATCCCTCTCCCTTCTCTTTTCTATTTATAAGGGTCTTGTTTAGTTGAGTCGGCGGGGCATTCCCCATTTGGATTGACCTGAGTTGGGTGTAAATGGGTGCGAAATAGGGTGTTTCATATGAGTCGGGGCTCTTCAACAGATTGACAATTTGAGTTCTAACATGAGAGTTTGAAGGCCAGAACAAATGGAGATTAGATCCCGAGAATAACGGAAAACCGAAATTTTCACCCCCTCCTCCTACACAGGGGTAGTTGACTAACTGAATTCAAACACGAAGTTGAGGTCAAGTCTGAATCATCTTAGAGTGATTCGTTAGATGTGGCCTCGAGTTGATTTAAAGGTGTTTTATATAGCTGTACAGTTTTCAGGCTAATGATGAATTTTTTGAGCTCCTCTTAAATCAATGTATCAATCGAAAACAAAAGAATAGAAAAGGTGTAGAACAGATGTGGAAAGCATGCAGAAAAGATATAGAATAGATCTGGAAAAGATGGAAAGAAACAAGAAAGTTCTGGAACAAATCTGTGAAAGATGAAGAAAAAAATGTGGAGAAGATGTAGAAAAGATGTGGAGAAGATGTAGAAAAGATGTGGAGAAGATGTAGAAAAGTCATATGGAAAAAAAATTAATTTTAACACGACGTTGAGGTCAGGTCGGAATCATGGTATGTAACTCGTCAGATCTAGCATCGAGTTGGATTAGAGAGTTTTTTGTTTTTTTTTTACAAAACTGTACAGTTTTTAGGGCTAAGAAGGTAATTTCCGAGCTCCCCTTTATTTATTGTATCTAACAAAAAAAAGTGATTGTGTGGGTACAACTAACAAGTCTTTGTTTCTTTTTCGATCTCGGCAAGAATTGCAAGAAGTGAGATCCGGGAGCTAGTGAGCACGAATCCAAACGCGTGTTCCACCCAGAAAAAAAAGAGAGAACATGCTGCGAACACGAACCAAAGCTAGGAAGATTTAGAAAAAAATTGAGCAAAAAAATGAAGAAACACATGACAAGCTAAAAAAACGTGAAAAAAGAAAGAAAAAAAAAATTCTGAAACGTCTCTGAAACAATCACCGCTCTTTTGCAAGCCTTCCTTCTTCCACCTTCCTCCTTATAAAACACCCCGATCTCGAAAAAGACGCTGGCCAGAAAACGCACGCGCCTCTTTTCCTGCACACAGCCCCCTCCGCGGCCTCACGTGTGTCAAGCCAAGAAACCTGTTCACCATTAGACGAAGAAAAAACCACACGTCTTACCTAAAGGATCCAGACCTGATACACGGCCCTCTCTTAGCTATCTTAGATAATTTAATACAACATGCCTGAGCCGGTCGGAATCGCCAACTTGCCCAACCAGCGGTACAAGATCGTGTCCAAGAAGGGCGCCACGTTCACGTTGATGGTTGCTGGCGAGTCCGGATTAGGAAAAACGACCTTTGTCAACACTCTCTTCCAGACTGCGTTGAAAGACCACCAGGACCCGGAAATCAGACACAACAAGTTCACCTCCGCGCACCAGACCGTGGACGTTTCGATAGTGCGTGCGATGTTGGAGGAGAAGAACTTCCTGATCCGGTTAAATGTGATTGATACGCCTGGGTTTGGAAACAACGTCAACAACGCCGACTCGTGGGCGCCCATCATCGACTTTATTGACGACCAGCACGAGTCCTACGTGAAGCAGGAGAAGCAGCCGCTGCGGGCGGGCAAGAAGGACTTGCGTGTGCACGCGTGTCTCTACTTCATCCGCCCCACGGGCCACTCGTTAAAGCCGTTGGACATCGAGATGATGAAACGGCTTTCCACACGCGTCAACTTGATCCCCGTGATCGCCAAGTCCGACACCTTGGCGCCCAGCGAGTTGGAGGTGTTCAAGGCACGCATAAGAGACGTGATCGAGGCGCAGGACATAAATATCTACACGCCCCCCTTGGACTTGGACGACCCTGCGTCTGCCGAGCACTCCAAGCAGTTGATCGAGTCGATGCCGTTCGCCATTGTCGGGTCCGAGGAGGAGGTCGAGGTTTCGCCCGGAAACTACGTCAGAGGAAGAAAGTACCCGTGGGGTGTGGTCGAGGTGGAGAACGAGAGACACTGCGACTTCAAGAAGGTGCGGTCGCTCTTGTTGCGCACCAACATGTTGGACTTGATCTTGCAGACCAACGAGATCCACTTCGAGACGTTCCGCTCGTTGAAGTTGGGCACGTTGAACAAGGAGAACGGCGACGAGAGCGGCGAGGAGTCCGCCGCGATGAAGAAGCCCCGGAGATTGCACAACCCCAAGTTCAAGGAGGAGGAGGAGGCGTTGAAGAAGTTCTTCACCGAGCAGGTCAAGGCCGAGGAGCAGCGGTTCAGACAGTGGGAGACCAACATCGTAAACGAAAGAAACCGCTTGAACCAGGACTTGGAGGAGATGCAGGCCAAGTTGAAGGCATTGGAGGACCTGGTCAAGAAGTTGCAGTTGAGCAAGAAGTAGAGGGCTAGATAATCTCGGAATCGTAATAAAATGTGATAAAAGTTAAGAGTTCAGAGTAAAGAGTAAAGAGTAAAGAGTTCAGAGTAAAGAGTAAAGAGTAAAGAGTAAAGAGTAAAGAGTAAAGAGTAAAGAGTAAAGAGTAAAGAGTAAAGAGTAAAGAGTAAAGAGTAAAGAGTAAAGAGTAAAGAGTAAAGAGTAAAGAGTAAAGAGTAAAGAGTAAAGAGTAAAGAGTAAAGAGTAAAGAGTAAAGAGTAAAGAGTAAAGAGTAAAGAGTAAAGA
>JAJMCI010000058.1:0-64587 GCA_030565705.1 Metschnikowia baotianmanensis
AACACAAAATTTGCAGAAGTGGATGACATCAATATGGAACCACTCGAATACTTGGCCTCCCAAATAGCCAAGCACAATGTTGTCGGTGGTGATAAACTCTTCAGCATGGGAATGGAGTTGCTTATTCTCAAAAACTTCATCAGCGCCAAGATTATGGCTGTGATCTGTACGCGGTGTCAGTTGGCAGGAAAAGTCGATGGCATTGAGCAAGAGTTGGTGTCTTTCTTCCAAGGTCCAGAAGTTCAGGTCGATATCGATAGAGTTGTGTTTGACATCCACTTTTTAGGGTGCATGTCCACACAGGGGACAATGAAACATTTCGGGTTTCAGGAATTCCTCGAGATTCCGAAACGGGCGACGAGCGACCATATTGGCTTGGCAGCTGCTCGTGCTATGGGATTGTGTGTTGTCAGGGATCTTGACTCACATCTTCCGGTTCTTTTGAGCTGCTATCAAAAGGCCAGTGTTGAAGATGACCCCCACAGGTCTATCTACTTAGTCGCATTGAAACAGTTCTTGAAGGAAGCGACGTGGGCTAATGAGAAGGATGTTCTTAAAAAGATTTGGGATAGTCTTATTGGAGTTATTGCCTCAAAGCAGGGGCAACTTTCACACAGAGAAGTACCAGAGCTAAAATTGGCGGGTGACGTGCTCAGTCTTATAACGGAAATTGACCAGAGTGGCGATTACCAATACCAGATCTTGAGACTTGTCAAGGATCCTAATCTCAGCGCCAAGGACGAACACTTTATCTACACTGTTGTCGTGTTCATGAAACAACTAGTGAGTAAATCCGCCAAAGACTTCAATGTCCAGATCATTGAAGAGACTATGAAGTATCTTGCCATAAGCAATTTAGACTTGAAGCTGGCCATTGTCAGTACATTGCTCACGGGTATCTACAACAAGTCCCTGGCATTTGCATCCATCTTGAATAGCGTGATTCTTCCTGCCATTTTCGACGAGCTCACTACCAAGGAAGAGTTTAAGAAAGTCATCCCGATGGGACCTTACAAATACGTGGTTGATGAGGGGCTTGAGGTGCGGAAATTGAGTTACGAGCTCATAAGTGCAATAATTAACCTTAACAACAACAATGCGCAAAAGGTCCCATTCTCCGTTGATGAGGTTAAGGTTTTCGAAGTAATACTGGAGAAGGGATTGAAGGATCAAGAAAGTGAAATCATAAACTTGACGGTGCAAAACTTGATGCAGATCATGCAGAAGAATGACGGCGTGCTCAGCAAGATAGGTAACCAGCAAGAAATGGTGGCGTCGCTTTCAAAAATTTTAAATCGCAAATTGCGGAGTAAAGCCAGTACGCAGGAATCCGAGAGCTATGAGGACACGTTGCGTTCTGTGATAAAGTTGTCAAAGGGTATGAACAATTTCTTTGTTGGAAGCAACACTATGACTAGTGAGTGGAGTAACTTTTATCAAGAGTTACAGACCAAACAACATTTGCTATTCAGTGCAATCAATGTTTGAGCAAGGGTGCCTGGACTCGAGCCAATAGCTTGCTGCTCGACTTATGCACGAATCGCATTGTCATGCGTAACCGAACAAGGCAATCCTGCACCCCGCTGGCCTTTTCCTTTCTTTCCCTTTCGGGAAGCAGCGGGGAAAAGCAGCGGGAAGTTGATGACAGAATATAAAGCCAGAGATGACTGCCGGCATTTCTTACTGCAACTTTGCTCAAACAAAATTCTTTATTCTTTAGCTAATCTTCAATCATTGCAATCCATACATCGCTCATCAGACTCAAAATTCCGTCATGTCATTACCACAGCACCAAGCCCCAAACATGACACTTCCCGGGGCCACCACACAATCGAAGCCCAGCGGGCGGTTGGCCATTGCCTTCGGGCCGGTCCTAGTTTTATTCTACATGTTCCTTGTGACGGTGACATACCTGTGGAACAGGACACTACAATTCATTTCCCCAGGACTTAACTATGTGCATGCTATTTACCTAAAAGTTTGCTCAATGATCAACTCGGCGATGGTGTTCTCGCAAAACGTGAAACATTATCTCATTCTCCTCCGGAAAGTTTTCCAGTACCGCATGTATAAAAACATGAATTGAGACGCGAGCGTGCCGTGCATGATTCACCCCGCATTGTCCTGCACACACAGGTCATTGCTGCCTGCGACGTGATTTTGATTCGGCCGAAAAAATGTTGAGGCGGGCAACAATTAGGGCGGCCTTTCGATAGGAAGGCTTGGGATCTCAACATGCATCGGAATCTGAGGCAAAAAAAAAAGAAAGAGCTTTATGCAGCTGAAAGTCGGTTTCAGCTGTCAAACTTGAATCAAGTTCAAATCTGGTACCTCTGAAACTAAAAATAGCACACTGGCATTGGTAGTTCCAGCATGGGAAACCTCGGCGCAAGTAAGCCGCCTAGTTCAGGTGTTCCAGCCATACGCAGCTGAGAAAGTGCGTAACATTGGCCAAGAACACCGGGAATTCCATGCACGCTGCCCCCTCTAAACACCCAACATTCTCGAAATTTAGGGACTTTTGCTGTGCCGAGACAAGTTTGCGGCTGGCCGATTACGTTATTAGCGCGTGTGCCAAGAGTGTTCCTGTCTCCCGAAATCTGGTTATTTTGGGAGCTGGTTCACCAAAACAAACCAGGAAACTAGCATGTTCTCAAGAGAGACACCAAGAAATAGTATCTATAGACGTTTCAAAAAGAATAGACTCTCAATTCATATTAGTCTGGAAGCTTGAATTTATAGTTAGAGTCTGCGGTTCGATAGTTTGATAGATTGCTAAAGACTTCTGTTCCAAAAACGACATTATTAGTTCAACGTTAAAAAGAAATTTCGCAACACTACTTGTGTGAACTATGTCAAGAAGCAGATTGAATTCTAATATTCCAGGTGACAATATCAACCCTTCGATGTATACAGATATTCCTTCATTATTCGATAAACAGAGTTTCAGGGACTGACTGACTATACTCTGTGATTAGCCAGAATGTTTTCAATTGCCGCAAGCGAATACAAGAAATGAAGAATGAGATAAGCGCTATAAAGCTTTTTCCCCATTGATTCATCTTGTTTATTGAGAGAAGTCTTAGGAATAACAATCAAATGATTTGAGATATCTTTATTCATCAACTCTCTTCTTTTTCGGATTCATTTCTAAATGGGAGAGGTGATAGCCAGAATTCTTTCTGCCCACTTATGATTGAAACCACTTGATTATATCTCTGTTCTCCCATTCTCCTTGATCAAATAAATTGATTGTTATGCATCCCGCTAGCCCCTCGAAAGAAGCAAGGTAAGTATTTTAATAAAGATGTTCTAAAGGCAGCTTTCTTTAATTAAATATATCATATTGAAGGTGATCTCTTTTCTTGCATCTAGCTAAGACCACAAAGCACTGTAGGTAATCTAATTTAAAATACTTAGGCAGAAATTGCAGTAGTAATGTGCTTCAAGGCGGAGAGGTGGTCAAACAGTTGCTCATCGTACAAAAAAACGTACATCACACACCAAAGGTCGGATTTCATCTTGCAAACTCCTGATTAATTTGAGGTTTTGAGCTGTACAGTTTTCCTCTTTCTCTTTTTAAAAAAAAGGGAAACATATTGTTCTACAGGAAAAAAACATCCCCTACTCAAATCATCCAATCACATTCGATCGAATATATGAAACAATGGGCAAGTTCAAGATAGAAACTATTGAGCCGCGAACGTGCGGGATTGTTTTTCCGAAAGTCCATGAAAACTTGTAAATAGAAACTTCAAGATTGTTCTGGAATCCAATTCTTGTCCAATTTCAAGGAAATATGGCACGTTCTACATCCTTCTTGTTGTTGATTAACCTGGACATATCCCGCGCAAACTGGCTCGAATCATCGACGGGCGTGTGGTCTAGTGGTATGATTCTCGCTTTGGGTGATTGGCCGAGCAATTGGTCAAGAACAAATATGCGAGAGGCCCTGGGTTCAATTCCCAGTATGCCCCGATTCTTTTTTTTTCAAAGTTCTTGTACTTTTTTGTGATCTTCAAACCTCAAATAATTGATTTTTTCAGATATCTAATTTATTTCTCATTAGCGTATCTGATTTTTCTACCATTAGATTATAAGCTCATTGCGGAAGTAGATAAATTGCACCATATTGTTAGGCGTCCTCTCTGATGCATTTGAAGGCTTCATGTATGACTAAACAGTGCTTTAAATTCGATCTAAAGCAAACGCCACTGAATTTCTGTTGATGAGAAAAATACGTCCACAGCTCTCCAAAACAGAAAACGAAGTCCAGACGACGAAAAGCTTCATATATGACGAACATTGCTATGTTTTCCAATGACTATATGCACGCCTTACATCCCATCCTATTACACCTATTTTTCTTCGGCAAGCTCTGCTCTGACCCAGCCCTCGAGGCCTCCCTTGACAATGATGTCCTGTAGATTCGTGCCCAACTCGCCGACCTTCTGCTGCAAAACCACACTTCCTTGTGCGTCTGTAACAGTGACAAGCGCCTTGGTGACGTCATACTTCAAGTACCAGCCCGTGCGGATGGTCAATTCAGAAGACCCACGGTATTTTTCCCTGAGCATGTTGATGAGCGCGGGAATCTCCAACGTCAAAAGCGCATTGTTGATCGAGTTTCTCGAAAAGATGTTTCCAAAGGACCCGGCCACCACCATCTTCATGCCTTTAGCCAAAATCGCAGTCGCAGCCTGTTCTCTCGAAGAACCCGTGCCGAAATTGTAACCTGAAATGATGATATCGCTGGCCTTGGTCTTATCCTTGAATTCCGCATCGTAGTTTTCCATGCACACCTCGGCCATTTTCTCCTTGGGGATGTCGTCCTGGTACGTGTACTTACCAGGGTAGATTCCATCAGTGTTGATGTTATCGGCATCACACAAGATCAATTCGCCCTCGATCGATTTCGGGAATCCGTCGAGAACTTCGACAGCAGACTCGGCGTCGCCTGAGGATTCGGGGGCCGTGATATCGAGGGATCTGACGATCTCCTCGTTGGGTCTCACTGCTTTTCCCTCCAACTCCTCCGGTCCACCGATTCTGCCCAAAACAGCAGACGCAGCCACCACTTCAGGCGACGCCAAGTACGCCAACGCATCTTTCGAGCCCATGCGGCCCTTGAAGTTTCTGTTGGTGGCGGAAATGCCCACTTCTCCATCCTCTAATAATCCCTTGCCTAATCCAATACAAGGCCCACAGCCGGCCGGAAGCGGCATGGCGCCTGCGTCCAAGATATCCTGCCAGTATCCTGCAGACTCGGCATCTTTCTGCACGTTTGAGGATGCAGCAGCGACGTAGAACTCGACACCAGGTGCCACTTTGTGACCTCTGATGATCTCCGCCGCAGCCTTGATATCGCTCAAGCGGGAGTTTGTGCAGGACACCAAGTACGCCTTGTTGATTTTGATATCTTGTTTGACCAAGTCGTGGAGCGAATTCGACACTTTGACCGAGTTGGGCCCGGAGATGTAGGGTGAAAGGGAAGATAAGTCCACGGTCAAGTTCTTCGCGTACACCGCGTCGGCATCCGAGGAAACAAGGTTGTTTTCCAAGTCCCTCACCGTCTCTGAATTCACTCGAGGGTGTGGCTGCGGCAACTTTGAAAGTCTCTCCTTATAGAAATCTACCAACACCTCATCTACAGGGAAAAGGCCAGAAAGAGCACCCCACTCGGTGGTCATGTTGGCAATGGTCAATCTGTAGTCGACCGGCAACTTCTTGACGCCGTCTCCGACAAACTCGATCGCATGATTAAGCACCTCGTCGTTGTTAAATATTCCACAGAGGGCCACAATCACGTCTTTTCCGGTAACTCCCTTCTGTAATTCGCCCGTGAGCTCGACGCGGGCCACTGGTGGAATCTGCCACCACGTCTGGCCGGTCGCCCAGATCGACGCGGCGTCGGTCCGCACAATAGGGGTTCCTAATGCTCCGATACCTCCGTAAGTATTAGAGTGCGAATCGGACGCCACGCTCAAGTTCATGGGGAACGCATACCCTTCCTCGATCATGATCTGGTGGCCAATGCCGCGGCCTGCAGGATAAAAGTCGATCCCCTGCTGTTTCGCAAAGTTCTCGATGTTACTGTACTTTTCCAAGTTCTTGTCGGACGTGTTCTGCACATCGTGGTCCAACGTGCATACGATCTGACGGTTATCTTTTACTTTTTGGGCGCCGAGACCCATGAATTTCGTCGCCACCGGCCACGAGTTGTCATGTGACATGCAGTGTGCCGGCCGGATGGTCACGTAATCGCCACTGAAAACGTGTTTTCCGGGAACAAGGCCGACGGCGTATTTCTGCACGATCTTCTCGGTGAGGTTCTGGCCCCGCAGAAGCAGGGCGGACGTGGCAAAGCCCCGGACACCGGACGAGCGGAGCCGCCACATATTTAGCATCAGCATTGGATTAAAGTTTTGATTGAAAGGTGAAGAAATATAAAGAGATGAAAAAGAAAAGAAAAGGAAGAAGAAAATAGGTGTTTGTGTTGGGATGAAGAGCCGTGAAAAATTCGCTGGTGCTGCGTTCGGGCCCTGCACCTGTACCTGCATGGACCGATAACGAAATCTGGAGTGACGCGGTGTTTTTCGCGGTGACTGATTGCGCCGAATGAGTCAGATGCTGACACTGTGCCGCGTGTGATTGGTGCCGCGGGATGGGGGATATGTGAGAGTCACGTGAGGCGAAACGGAACGAACCATGGGAAGATGTAGCTGGAGAATAGCTGGAAATTTATTTTCTGCCCAGTTTTTTAAAGTAAGACACTTCTTTCCGGGTATCAAGGTCATCAGATTGCGTAATTTGTTTTGGAAACTATTCTGTGCATCTCAATACACGACGGTGTTGGATTGCTGATGATGGAGGTATGGTGTACCCAGCGATCAGATCGTACAATTAATTCTCATTTTCTCCTTGAATATATCGGCTTCTTTTTTTTTCCCCTTTTTTTGATAGATGATTAAACTAGATACCTGAGCAATTTGTTTTATCAAATTTTCATCCGAAAATCTTTGCTTTTGGATCGTGTTATATAGTGAGGCAGAAATTCCTCATTTATGTATCGCTGCTAACAACGGGAAATTAAAGCACTGTTTTAAGTTCTAATAGAAACCGCTCTGGATTCGAGAGATGAAAAAGAATGGCCCGGTCTCTTTCCATCGAATACTCTAAAATATAGGAGTTATTCTGAAGATATACTCGGAGTGCTGGGGTGAAAGTTTCAATCTAAAGATTCTGCTCCGTTTGCAGCTGAGAAGTAAACAGGAAAGAAAGAAGCTGCGAAATAGATACAGCCGCACCCCAGTATCCTAAGGGTGGAAACACCGGGAGTAAAACTTATCGCTTCGCTCTAAAATAACAAACATTCCAAGAACGCGATCAGAAGAAAAAAGAGAAATAAAGAAATTTGCTGCCACGATATTTCCATCACACATCCATCGTGGTCACCATGTCCCTCATGAAAGCAAAGATAGATCCAACCAACCCCACGGATGTACGGGTCCATCACTCCCCGGCACTTACTCTATCCAGCATTAATCACCAGTCTAATCTTTCATATCCATGTTGATCAATCTACTAGCAGGCACCCTTGTTGCAAGCTCCTATGTTGCAGCTATCAAGCTCAGGGAGCCCGCGCACGTGACACGCCTCCAACGGAACGATCCCGTCGTGATGAAATTCCGCATGAAGCGCATTCTAGACCTCTGTCGAATTCTTCTATTTCTCGTGCCTGTTTTCTCCGTCCACTATGGCAGAGCTACTAACTACCAGACGGCGTTAAGACAAATGGGGCTTATCCCCGGGCTCACGACCACCCATGACCTCTCAACAGACTTAAAAAATATCGTGGTGGCGTGGCTGAAAATCGCAGTGCTCTATGTTGGCCCCATTATCAGTTACATCTATACCGATAGCCGGAACTGGCGCCGAGACTTTAAATACAATTTCCAAACTCTCGCTGGAATTAGAGATCACGTGTTTGCTCCGATAACAGAGGAGTTCGTGTATAGAGCAGCATTGATCTCCGTTCTTCGTCCTGCCTTTCTGGAGTCCACCATAGTGATATACTCGCCTCTTCTCTTTGCACTTGCGCATGTGCATCACGGGTTTGCATTATACTACAAAGAAAACTTTCCTCTACACGAAGCCATGCTAGGATCACTCGGCCAGTTTGTTTACACGGGGCTTTTTGGGATGTTCGCCAACTCGTTGTACATCAGATCGGGGTACAATTTGTGGTGCCCCATTGTTGTGCACACCATGTGCAATCTTTTTGGATTTCCCTCGTTTGAGGTGATGAACACGCACCCCAGGTTCTTTAAGGTGTACGTGCTATTGTTGGTTCTAGGGGTGTATGCCTTTTGGACTGTGTTGTGAGTGTGATAGACCATAAGATTTCTCCTGGATGTTTCACAGATTATCGTGTTATGCTCCACGGATTAGTGATCAGGTCAGTTTCAAACAGCTTCTTAGAATATGGGCTTTTTGGGCTCTCGACCTACGGCGCATGGACCTACTACCGACCGAGTCCATTGCTAGCGAAACTATTTATGTGCATTGCTCTGTGCGTGTACTTATCCAGTCTTCCTTTGACCATTAGATGGTATAAGTCTTACAAGTTTCTGGGCCGGAGATTGGTTTCAAGAAGCAAGTCTGAGAATCATCTTGCCAATTGTTTAGGGACGAAGGTGCTCGCTTGAACCAGTACCATCCTTGCGGTTACGACAAAGATTCCTGTCAGGTCCTTGGTATCAGTCCGAGACCGATAACCGTGTTAGCGCATACTGGAGTGTATGCACCACCGTACACATTTCCGTCTCATGAGTTTTCTCATTATTGAACCCAAATTGGACTAGTTTTGACCAAATAGAAACAAGCCAGCATTCAGGCTGGCAAATATTTCCATCTTTACGTTGCCATTTGAGTCTTTCCGAGGTCGCTTCGCGTTCTCTTTGAATGCTCCCTCAAGTATTAACCAATGAAACCTTTTCGTTGCTCTGTTCTGGAT
Source organism: Metschnikowia baotianmanensis (assembly GCA_030565705.1). Taxonomy (NCBI): domain Eukaryota; kingdom Fungi; phylum Ascomycota; class Pichiomycetes; order Serinales; family Metschnikowiaceae; genus Metschnikowia; species Metschnikowia baotianmanensis. The sequence goes on from JAJMCI010000058.1 coordinate 9,017, forward strand.
CGGCCGAGTCGTCTAAGACTCGGATCCAGAAAGAACATAAATAGAGATCTCTTCCCGCTAGGATCAAGTCAGTTTTAGATAATTATGAGCCATGGCTTTATAGCCTTACATACAATTTATACTGGTTCAGCCGTTTTTTTCTTACGCGAGGACTACTGTAATTCCATATCAAGAGAAAAAAGTTACGTCTCTGAGAGGCAGGCCTATACGTGGGTAAATGGTGGAAAAATGCAGCAGAAAATACTAGTAGACTCCTTGAGACCCAAAGCACATTCTACCCATAATCTATAATTCAAATATTCCAAAAACCTCATTGTTCTCATTCTATAAAATTGGCACGAGATCTGGCCCATTCCAAGAACACGGTTTCGCACCCATTTTCTGTGGCTGAAAAAGATCTCACCTCCAGCAACACTGGAAATATCTTTCTCAAATTGGTATTTCAGAGAATAAAAGCCTGTCGTATAAGCGGCATTTTCCCTCTCACTTATCGATCAAATATCTCTGTTTCACCCCTTCTTAGCCCATTTTTCATGTCGATTGTCGTAACATCCACACACACGTCACGTGACCCACGCCTCTAAAACTTGCCCCGCAACGCGCTCGGGCCAAACCGCCAAAATGCTAAACAAACTTTAACAAAGATACGCGACCTCCTGCGTGGCCCGGCCCGCGCACATCTCGACCCCTTCACAAGTTTAACCTATTGCCCTAATCCTTAAAATGAGCTTTAAAGAGTCCACTGCAAAACGAGAGAAAACACGAAAAACGCGTGATTTTTTTCTTTCTTTCCATTTGTAAACTTGCATTTCCACCCTGTAATTTTTTTCTTTTTGTATTTCCCTCCTTTTTTTTGTTAAATCCATCGCCAATTTCCCCGGTTTCGCCACTGCTGAATCTGCAAATTCCATTCCGTAACCATTAGGCGCGGTGCGAAAACGATTGAAGATCCACGGCCCTGTGGATCTCAGCCAGGCCCAAGCGCAGAAACCCAGACCGATCGCTAAGCACGGCTCGATCCGATTCACTCACTTTGCAACAAAGCAGGCATTTTTTTCTGCACATTTCAAATAAAAAAAACGTAAAAAAGCATCGACGATAATATCTGTCTTTTGCTGATTTTCCCGCCACACTTCCCATTCCTTTTATACCCCTGTGGCGATTTTCGGGTGCCACCTTCCATGCTGTCCTAGGCACCTGATCCAACCTGTGAAACCTCCATATATCCATCAATATCCACGCTGGAATCTCGCGAAGAACACCACACATATCTCCGAACCTGTCCCCTACCATGTCAAGGACCACGCTGAGATCGCCGTCGACACTGCCGGCGAAAAATACCCCGGAAAGCTACGTGCTGGCGGCACGCGAGATCGAACAGGAAAAACAGATGGTCGCTGCACTCAAACGGCTTCTGATCGGCAACTTGATGAACCTCGACCCCGATATTCCCGTCCTGGACGCGTCCTTCTCGTTCCTCGTCGACCGCGAGCACCAGAACGACGGCGAAAGCGGCCCGGAAGTGCGTTTCCTACCCGCAAATACGCATGATTCCACCGAGCACCAAAACCACAAAGACGGCCCCTATACCGACCCGCCCGGCCTGAAACCGTCGCTGAGCCGCTCGCCCAGCCCCTCCTTGCATGAGGTCACGCAGCCGTCGTCCGTGGGCGAGGACCTGCGCTCGGAAGAGTTGCTCTGGGTGCCTGCGAATATCCATCCCGAAATCAACCCCCTGAAGTTCAAAACACACGTCAAGTCCACCATCGACGAGCTCTTGGAGCGCAAGCTCTCACGCCTGCAGTCCGCGAGCCGCCTGAAACGGTCGTCGCTCTCGTTCGTCGTTTCCGACGGCGTCCTGCACCCTGATGAGAATCCAGTATCTAGGCGAGTCTCTGGCCGTAGAAAAGAGGCAAATCTCGCTTCGGAACACCCTGAAAACAGCGAACACAGCGAGAACATCGAAAACATCGTGAATCCCGAAACCGACGCGCGCTTGCGCCTCAGCAACCCGTCGTTGCGCCGGTTGACGTCAGAACTCCAGACCATGTCAAGACTAGCAGGCATGGACTCCGACGACGCGGTGGCGCTCGCCCGGTCGCTCCTGACGTCCTCCCTAGGGTACAGCGAGGTGGAACGCACGGCGCTCGACAACTTGGAGCACGCCGGCGGCTTTCCTTCAGGTGTAAACCACGCAGAAATGATGGATGTAGGTATGGAGGACTCCGGCGCGTTTGGCGCGTTTCCAAGCGCTGGAACACACTTCCAGGGCCCCTATGGCGGGCCGCAACGACTCCTGAGCCATCCACGCATGGCGGCCGGGCGCCCGCCCCGGGCCGACTCGCCGTATCACGTGACACACCCAGAAACAGGGCCGTACATCGAGAATCCGGGCCACGGGCCCCGTGTAATCCCTAACCAGGACTTCTCGCTTCGCCGGAGCCGCCGTGTGGACTACCGCAAGAGCCCCGCAACTTCGCTGCTGGGATCACACCTCCAGAGCAGCAAAGCAGGAAAGTTGGCGCAACTCAGACATAATCTTTCGTCTTCTACAATGCAAACGGGTCTTTCGGGCCAACAGGGGGACAACAGAGACCGCGGCAGCCACCACCGTGCCGAGTTCGACCCCAGGGCCAGTGTGCAGAGCATGGACCCGCGGAATTCACAGGTGCTCTTCACTTATAAGGCGCCCTCTTCGTCTCCACATATATCTTCTTCTGGACGTACGAAAGGTGCATCCTCGCCCAAATCGGCACACGGCTCCTCTCACGACACTTCTCACAACTTCCTGACCGCTCCGTTGGGCGGGCTCTCGCCGCGAGACTCGCCGTATCTGACTGCTATTACATCAGACACGCTTGGCCGGAATCTTCATCCCACAAAATACGGCCAGCACAACTTGACGTCGATTTCGTTGGGACACCAGGGACACCCGGGACATCCAGGACATCATCCAGGCACGTCCAGTTCCCCGGGCTCGCGCAAGAAAATTGATGCGAAATCTGGAAGATCTGGTCATCGGAGCACGTCTCAGGAACACGAGCAACAGGGAGGCAAACAAGGAAGCCACTCATCACATTCTTCTGCATCATACAAGCAGCGCCACAATCCCGAATTGCGTGATGTGAGCAACTCCAGGACGCACCATGGCCCTTATAACCATCGTCAGATCTCTCCAACTTCACCAGTTACTCACACTCATAGTGCTGGAGACTATTCAAGGGAGGTCTTGTCTCTGGGCCATGTTCAAGGTCACGGTCAAGGTCAAGGCCAGGCGCATTGGTCTGGTCACAATGATTCCAGAAGGTATGGAGGTGGCAGCAACACCCCGAAAAGTGCACCAGCTTATCACCAATCGTCCAAAATCGAGCAAGAGGATAAGCTTGAGTTCCCCAAGGCGAGAAACTACAACATGCGCGATAAAACCCGCGAGCTCAATCAAAACTTGGACATGTTGCGGAACGAGATCAACGAGTTCAAGGAGAGCTTGGCCACGATGGGCGACTCCCAAAACCAGAAGCAAGAACCATTGGCCCCACATGGAAGCAAAGGCGCAAAGAACGAGAACGACTTCAGTTTCGATCTCACGCACGAGGATGTCAGTTTCGAGGATAGTTTGGGCATTCAAGGTGACGTTCTCACAGATATAGTATCAGGAGCGAAGAAGGACAAGGACCAGAAGGAGGCTCAAGAGCAGAAAGTGTTGGAACCTGAAAATAACGTGACTGTTCTTGATGAGCCTACAGACGACGAGATCGTGTCGATTCCTGAAAGCACCGACGACAATAATTCAAGATTCCAAGATGCAGTTGGTCATGACCTGCCTGAATCTGAAGAGATGCCGGAAGTTCAACCGGATGCCCCAAAAGTTGCATCCATTGATGGCGACAGAATTGAAGTAGAAGATTACAAGGTACAAGATGCAACTGCTGGGGCCCATGGACTGAATGCTGATGATCACGTTGGCCAAAACGCAAACACTGGTGAAAAGAGGACGGATGGGGAACAAGTTGTGGCTCAAGCTTCTTCTACTGTCAAAGAGGCTTCTACTGTTACAGAGGCTTCTGTTGATGCAGAGGCCTCCGCAGTCAAAGATGCTTCTACTGTCGAAGAGGCTTCTACTGTCAAAGAAAAACCCGAAGTCGAAGTTCTTGTTACCCGAGGTGCGAATTCTGGAGGCCAACACGAGGTAAAAAGTCGTATTACTCCAACTACACTCACTGTTGCAGATAAACATGAGCTCGAAAGTCCAGTTACTCAGTTCGTGCCCACTATTGAAAACGAGCCCAAGGATGAATCGCATGCACCTACAGATGGACTCATTTCTGAAGGAACAGCTGAAGAGCAAGCTGAAGAAGAGTTCCATTTGGCGCAAGAGACCCCAGTCCCACAAGAGGTGCTCATAGTTGAGGATGAGACAGCTCAGAACACACCCATGTTTGAAGAAAGTCACGAGGTGGATAAGCATGCGGTTGAAAATGTGCTCACTTCTGAAGGCAAGTCTGAGGTTGGAATGCATGAAATCCCTCATGCAAAGAAGGAGATAATGAACGACGTAAAGCCCGAGGAAGAATCTTCCAGGAAAGGTTCTCAAGCTGAAAAAAATGTACATATTCCTGGCACTTTTGAGGGACCCGACATTGTGGTGGGGAAATCAAATAACCGGGAGATACCATTTGTGGATCAGGCTGTAAAGGCCGAAATCAAGGAGTCGAAGCACAAAAACATGCGGACTTCCGAACCCCAAGCCGACATAGATTTGACGCCGATCGACAAAGTTTCGTTGCGTAGCAGCGTTGATAGCAAGGAAAGTACGGACAGAAAAACATCCTTGGATTCTTCCTTACCGAAGACAAAAGGTTCCGACAAGAAGAAAGGAAAGAAACCCTGGCCCTGGTCGAAAGAGAAGTCTTCTAGTCTGAAAGCTCGTGAGGATGAATTAACAACTGCTGACACGACACGTTCGTCAGTGAGATCAGTATCGTCTCCGGAGATGGCAGGATCCAAGAGAGATGCACCATCCACCAAAGAAGAATACACCGGAAAAGAGAATGCTATAACGAAGTTTTTCAAGAAACGGAGGAACAGTTCTGTTTCTCTCGAGAAGCAGAATCCGGAACCGCAGGCGACGCTTAATCAAGTGAAGTCCCCGGAAATTGCAGCGAATCACGCAATCTCTAAAAAGGTGAAAGGAAAGAAGCATTCTAAAGTTTCAGAGAAGACTGCGTCGGATGATCGGCAGAGTCTGGAGACAAAGCACAAAGAGCACAAGCGTGAGAAGTTGAATGACGATACAAAGCACGCGGAAGATCTGAAGGTCAAGTCTCGCCTCAAGAATCGTATCAAGAACATGAAGAAGGCCAATGAAGGAAAGGAGGACAAGGAAGAGAAGGAGTCGAAGATCGAGAGCACCAAACAAGCAGAAAAGGAGCCAGCCGAGGAGATCGTCAAGCCCAAGTCGACAATTGAAGTGCAAGAAAAGCTCAAAAAGTCTATCAGAAGACACTCTCGGCCCAACCAGCCGCTCGAGTTTACCGACTCTGCCTTCGGCTTCCCCTTGCCTCCCCCATCCAGCTCAACGTTGATCATGATTGACTACCGATTCCCTGTGCACGTGGAGCGAGCCATCTACCGGTTGTCACACTTAAAGCTTGCGAACCCGAAACGATCGCTCAGAGAACAGGTCATTCTCTCGAACTTCATGTACGCATATTTGAATTTGGTCGACCACACTTTACATCTTGAGCAGCAAATGACACTGGAAGAATACGACGTTCAGAAGCCCGAGGGCGATATCGATGCTTTTGGAGACCAGGATGTGGATACAGAGTTTGAGGCTGACGATGTTTTGGACGAGAGTGATTTTGATTCCATCAAGATCGATATGGACGCGAAAGACACTCAAATCAGTGTCTAGGCAAGAGAGAACTACAAGTGGGTGTTACTGAGAGTAGATGAATTGCAATGCATGGAGAGAACTAGGAGGTTGATGCCAATGCTTAGTATTGGCTAGGCTTGCTCGTTCCGGAGAGCCAGGATGACAAATATCTAGCTGAGGCTAGACCTGAAAAGTCATGTCTTGGTACAAGTTTGCAGTGTTTTGGGATAAATTTGCAAAGCTTTGTGATAAATTTGCAACGTTTTGTGATAAATCTGCAATGTTTCGGGATAATTTTGCAATGCGTTGAGACAAGTTTGCAATGTTATGAGACAAGTTCGCAATGTTTTGGGGCAAGTATGCAATGTTTTGACGTGCTGGTCAACAACGCGACGCACCGGATGATTCGTTCGAACTTCGCGATAAAGTTCCCGGGAGCCGAGCAAGGAATTCCGAAAGGGCATGAATAAAAGAAGTGAAACCTACGAAAGGTTTTCATTTTTTTTCTTGATTCATTCTCTGCCGAAAACAAGATTTCTTTTTCACCCAATTCGAAATTAACTCATACTCATGGCTTGGCTTTTGGTTGGATTACTTCTTCTTGCATCGAGCGAGAAATCACCTGACATCGGGGCGATGCAGAAAGTCGCGCAACCGAGGAGGAAAAGAACTGGGCCTAGAAAACAGAATAAAAAACACTCATCTGCCTCGCGTTCTGGCCCGGTTAAATCACGTTGCATTTCTATTTTTAAGCACCCACGCTTCCTTTCCACTTTTTGAATTCTCCAAACGGAACTCATCTGAAACTCTTCAATTTTTGAATTGCACTTTGAAAACGTATCTGGGAAATGTCCACCGTTTTGCCTCTACTTTCTGCTGCCGCAGTGGCAAAGCACAACTCCGAGACAGATTGTTGGGTCACGCTCTATAACAGAAAAGTTTACAATGTGACTCTGTTTTTAGACGAGCATCCGGCTGGCAGTGACATCATTCTCCCTTATGCCGGCAAAGATATCACCGAGATCATGGCGGACATGGAGTCGCACGAACACTCAGAAAGTGCTTATGAGATGCTAGATGACGAGATGCTCGTGGGCTACTTGGCCACCGCAGAGGAGGAGGAGGAGCTTGTGAACAACAAGAATAAGGTGCCTGTGGAGGTGAAGCTCACGGACGAGGCGCAGGACCATTTCGACACGACCGAGTTCCATAGCGAGTTGCCTGCTCTTGAGAAGCTCTCGATCCAGACGGATTTCGCCCAGGACGCGAAGAAACACAAGTTCTTGGACTTGAACAAGCCGCTTCTCCCCCAGATGTTCCGTGCCAACTTTACCAAGGATTTCTACTTGGAGCAAGTCCACAGACCACGCCATTACGGAAAAGGATCCGCCCCGCTTTTTGGGAACTTCTTGGAACCCTTGTCGTTGACGTCTTGGTGGGTGGTCCCTGCGATCTGGCTTCCGTTGAACTTTGCGCTCTTCTACATCGGGTTCATGGGCCAGAGCAAGATCACGGCGTTGAGTCTTTGGGCTATGGGGTTGTTTGTGTGGACGTTTGTAGAGTACTGCTTGCACAGATTCTTGTTCCATTTGGATCATTACCTTCCGGAACATAATGCGTTCTTCACCTTGCATTTTCTCCTCCACGGCATCCATCATTACTTGCCCATGGACAAGAACCGGTTGGTGTTGCCTCCCACGTTGTTTGTGGTGTTGGCGTATCCGTTCTACAAGCTCATTTTCGGCATTTTCCCCTTCTACATGGCGTGTTCTGGATTCGCTGGTGGCACTTTGGGTTACATCATGTACGACGTGACACACTACGTCTTGCACCATTCCAAGTTGCCCAAATACCTCCAAGAGCTCAAGACTTACCATTTGGAGCACCACTACAAGAACTACGAGCTGGGTTTCGGTGTCACCAGCAAGTTCTGGGACGTTATTTTCGACACGGAAATCACATCCACCTTCGAGAAGAGAAACTAATATATTGTGCCCTGTTACATCCTGCGGAAAGGAGTCTTCGCAACTAATCCACATACCACTATCGTCATTCACACAACTCCACTTAATATACGCGAAATGAAGAATCTAGTAGAAGATCACTTGTCCATGGTACCCATCTGGAAATCCTTTGGTTTCAATTCGGTGCTTCTAAACGGCATCTTTCGTCTCCGAAGAAAGTACTTTCCCTTGGGCTCGTAAAGACCGTACTTTTCAACTTTCGTGGGCTTGTAGAATCCAAACCTGGCCTCGTAGCTCCTCACTTTTTGATGTGAGATCTGTTTTTCTCTCACTGCTCTCTGGAACAATGCTAAGATCATCCGGTCCTTATATTCGTGGTCCTGTTTCCGCTGTTTCAAATTATCCTCAGCCAGGCCTATTTCTTTGGGTGCGAGCTCCTCCAACTCAATAGCTTTTAAGTTTTCATCGACATCGAAATCGGGCACTTCTTCCTGTACCCCCGTCTCCTCGTCGTAGTAGATTGCAGGATCGTATTCGTATTTGTAACGCACATTTTTGAAGAGTTTTTGCAATTTCAGGTAGAGTTTGCGGTGGGACTCGATGTCCACATTCTTTCCCTGTAAGTCGTGGTGGATATTAGCGATCACCACATCTTGCCAGTTGCCAAAGTACTCGAGAGTATCGCCATTCGATGCTTGGGATGTACGGCGGTGTTGTTCTGAAAGTTCACTGATCACATTGCCCATTCGGTTGGCTAGTCTGGTGGCAATACTCTTCATTAATAGAGAGTCTTCTTCCATGTGAAGTACCCCTTCTGCGAGCCCGGCCCGCCGCGAAAGTTCTCTGATCTTTCTCTGAAGCACAAAGTGTATTTCGTTCAAAAGCGTGACCTTCGGGCTCGAGAGCTTTTGCCGTTTGTACTCAACAGGAATCTTCTCGGGGTTCTTTCCTATCGTGGTCTGTCGCACGTGTCTAGGACGTAGCCAGGTATTGCTAAGAGCTTCATTATAGAACTTTTCCTCCGTCCCGTCGTACTGCAGGTCGCTCACCACATAATCCTCCGCTCCCCCGGCCATCTGGGGGTCCAGAACCATCACAGGATGTGCTGGCCAAGAAGTCCAATGTGACGGTGGAAAGTGTGGATTCACTTGGTGGAGAAGGAACGCCAGGTAGAGGTGCACGGCCAAGTCGTGCCTGTGGCGGGTCTCGATGGCCTGGATGACATCTTCGTAGTCGGAGCGTTCTTGGAAATTCGTATTGAGGCCAGAGGGGGCCATGTTTGTGTGGTTTAAATGTATGAATAATGAACTGGCAGATGACACTATGGTATGGTGAATATCAATGGTGTACCTGAAGAGAAATGTGGTCAGTAGTCCTTAAAAAAAAAAAAATCAAAGAAATTGGAATTATGAATATTTCATAAGTTACAAAACCCGATAACATTTACTTGTGCTTAATGGGGGTCTATGTCTTTTGGGAAGGTCCTGTGCATGCTCACGTGACAAGAGGTTCGCTAATCCCACTCTCAGCCTTGCGATGAGGCATCAAAACATAATGATTCATTTTCCTGAACAAAGGAGGGATATAGCTTTGAAAAGAGTACAGCAAATGACCTTGATTTTATGCGATATTTGAAAGCTGAAACCCTCAAAACAGGCCATCCACTGAAGAATACCCACGTACTCCTGATCTGGCCATGAGAACGGCCTGCACATAATAGCCTACCTTTTTAGAGCGCTCGCTTACTTCTTCGGCCCTCCAGCTGCATGAAATTTTCATGTGTTTCTCCCTCTCTCTTTTTCCTCTCCTCTTCTCTTTCATCTGACACAATCTTGGTATTGATCATTTGAAGAGAAGAAAAGAGAAGAAAGGATAAACCAGTCTCACGTAGCCTTTTTCTAACATCTTTCCAGCAACAACTAGCACAGAAAGACACCCCATCTCACATACCAATACTTCACCATGCAATCTTTCCAGACCTCCTTTTTGGACCTTGCCTTGGAGTCCCAGGCGTTGAAATTCGGCCTGTTCACGCTTAAGTCCGGCCGCCAGTCGCCCTACTTTTTCAACTTGGGCTTGTTCAACACCGGCAAATTGCTCTCCACGTTAGCTTCTGCCTATGCCAACGCCATCATTGCCTCTGGAATCGAGTTCGACATCTTGTTTGGTCCTGCTTATAAGGGCATTCCATTGGCCGCCATCACGGTCGCCAAGTTGGCGGAAATCGACCCGGAGAAGTACGGAAACACTGGTTACTCGTTCAACAGAAAGGAAAAGAAGGACCATGGAGAGGGCGGGTCCATTGTAGGCTGTGACTTGAAAGGCAAGAAGATCTTGATCATCGACGATGTCATGACCGCCGGAACCGCGATCAACGAGGCGTTCACCATCATTGGCGCCGAAAACGGAATCGTCGTGGGATGTATTATCGCTTTAGACAGACAAGAGACCACCGCGGACTCCCACCTCTCTGCGACACAGGTTGTGAGCGTGAAGTATAGCATTCCTGTGTCCTCGATTGTTTCTTTGTCGGACATCATTTCCTACTTGTCCGACAAGTTGTCCGAGGAGAACTTGGCCGCGATCAAAGAGTATAGATCCAAGTACGCCCCATCTATCTAAGGCTTCTCGAAGATGTTTCAGATTGTTATTGCAATTAAATTAGTCTTGGTCAATTGATTGCTTTCATTGTGGTTCTGCTCCATTCTGCACTGCGTATGTTCATTGTGCTCTATAGTTCGTTGTGTCATGCATGTATACTCATGTAGCAGACTTCGTTGTTTCACTGTTAAGACGTTCACGTTAAAGAATTGAACGTGCAAACAATATGATATCATTGTATTCTACAATATTCACCATCGTGTTGTAGTCTTTTTATACCAGCCCAGACAACACTGTAATTGACTTAGAACAATTCCAAATATTCTTAAATTACGTTAGAAGATATCGGCCTAAATTACGAGCTCAGTGCTCTCTTTCAATGTTAAACTAATTATACAGCTCTTTCTCCCTCATTTTTCCTGCGATTACACCCCGCAGATCATCCCCTGATCTTCATCATTTTCTTTTTAGGGGCCTTGACCGGTTTAGGAGCTGCTACAGGCTCGGGCTCTGAGTCGTATATCAGCTTCATCATCGGATGTTTCATGGTCAAGTTGGAGTGCACAGGAACAATGGTGTTCATTCTGAAACCCTTCACTTTTGGCAACTCCTCGGGTTTGTAGTCTCCCTCGTACTCCTTAGGAAGAGGCACTCCACTCAGCTTGCTGATACTGGCCAAGGTGGTAGGATGCGCCTTCAAAAACTTCGAGATGGCTAAGAAAAGCGCTCTTTTCGTGGGGTACTTGGTATTTACGGGTTTTCCGTCCTTCTTGATCTGCACTCTGACACGTCCAGGGTTGCCGAAATCTTGCGGGTGTGTTTTATCGAGTTCAAGCATCACGGGCACGTCCAACAGGCGGCACGCGTCGCTGATTGTTTTCGCCAAGGGGTTGAAGACCGCCATCTCGAAACTGACTCTCCTGCCTTCATTGTGAGACCGGTTGGCGTCGAAATAGCAGGGATATATGATCTGGAGCTGGCGCATCTCGTTTCTCTCCTCGTCGGAGAACTTGGCGGGGTCGATGATATCGCTGCGGGCTTGCAAGTCCAGGTTTTGAGGAGGCCCGGAGAAATTGGGGGGAAACTCTGGGAACCCGGCGATTTCCTGGTCCTGGGATCTTGTCACAACTGGTTTCTGCACTGGTGCTAATGGTGTGCGGAGACTCGGGTCGAACTGCGCGAGGTCCATGTCCATGTTGTCGATGTCGTCATCGTTGACGTCCTCCAAGGTGGGTCTCGAGGACATGATGGGTGTGTGATTTGTTGTATTATTTGTATAAGAAGTTGGATGGAACTTGAACTTGGACTTTTCTCTTCGTAGTGTATGGAGGTAGTTTTCGCGGAAGGTGGACTGTTCAGTAGGGCGAGAGAGAAGGTTAGGTGATGAGTGAGTATTCTGTGGAATTGAAAAGTGATTATTACATTTTCATTTAAAAAATAACAAAAGGCCCCTTTTAATTAGTTAGCCTTCGATAGCTTTTTTTTTCTTGAGAAAGATTCTCGAGAATCTTGGTCAAAATGCTTTTGGTCAATTACGTTATCTCGAGGCGCCATAAAGATGGTCACGTGGACCGGTAGGGTACCTCGAATCGCCTCCACGATGTCGTATTAAATTACATTGCAGAGTTGAGTTCAAAAAGATAAGGAAATAATTTGGCTGCTCTCCCTGTAGAACTTGAATGTTTTTGACTTTACAGCAGAATATAGCAGAATAACTAGGTATAGGAGGGAACATGGGATCATAATACATATTGGCACCGCGGATGCATTCTGACTCCCCCCAATGGCTGCGAAATTCAATAAAGAAACATTTTGAAAACAAGTACACTCCATCAGCTGCAATTGGACAGATATCCGGAAATTCCGTTTCTTCTCTGATAAAGAGATATCTGAGCCTCGCAATGACTAGTTAGAAGGGACCATACACGGCTCCCTCTTTCTGATACTATTGGACAAACCTGAAATCTGAAATCAATGTGAACTCTGAAACCCGCGAACAGTCGAATTCTCACAAAAGAGCTATACTCCATGCGGTCCATCATCCATTCATTAACAGTTTCATTCTCAAATAAATTAATGTTATCTAAATATTTGAAAACCTTTTCATCAAAACCTCGCCTGCCCCTAAAAATACCTTATAACTTGTGTAGCTAGGAACACAAGCGGATTCCACATCGCGTCACGTGCCGCGTGCATCACTCATCTAAAATCTGGAGTACGCCAGATCTCAAATACTCGAAGTCTCTCCACACCACTTCAATTCTTGACCCCACTTAACTTTCACATGGAGCTCTCGGAAATCGCTGCAGGGACTCCGAAAGTACTTGCAAATTGCCTCGATCTTTTCCTGGATTCCGATAAGAACAAGAATGGCACACGTCTGAATAAGATCGCTACCCCGGCCAAATACGCCTCGCACCCCGATATGCTGTTTTTCAGCTCGGTGAAAAAGAAGCACCACTTTGCCTACCATAGTTCTAAGCGGGATAAAACTTCTGAGGGATCCTTGAAGACCATATTTCTGAAAAAGGCTTCGAGTTTTGACCCCTTTTCGTGGACCATGCTTCTCGATAGAATCAGATCGTATTCCGCCATCAACTGGACTATTCCGTACTTTCCCAAAGGCGAAGACCAGCTCACAGAGCTCTTTTGTAGTGCCCATGGCTGGAAATGTGACCCTGTGACCCCGCTCAATAATTCCGGGAATTCTCTCCGATGCACGGGATGCGATCGCCGAATAGTATTGGCATTCAACCTGCCCGATCAGCAGCCCGAAAGTGCGGCCTGTTTTTTCGACATAGGTGATATCCAGGAACTCAATTCACGGCTAAAAGATCTGTATATTAAACAAATTGAATCTGCGGGCCATTCTGCCCTGTGTCCGTGGCGAAGTTTTCCCTGTCCTGTGGATGGAACGTATTACTTAACTCCACACCTTAGTACCACTAACGAGGTATTGATTTCCGGGTACTTGGCTCTTTTAAATAAGTTGTATTCCATCCTTCCACATGCTTCTCGCTATGCACACACATTGCTGGCGTTGGCGCCTCCCGAAGTCATGCTGGATTTGGCTGGGTTCATTAAAGCGTCGAATCTGTGGCTTTTGGCGCGATACTTCAAGGATTCGAAGGAGAATTCCGGCCCTTTGCTTGAAAAAAGCCTTCCTCCATGGGCCTATGTCTTGGCGGCTATGGGATGGGATCTAATTGTGCAAGAAGTTGGGGAATTCTCTGTGCCATTGCTTGTGTGTACGATGTGCAACCAGAGAATCTTCCTAGAGGCTGAAAGTCTTCAGAATCATGCAAATGCCACTGAGAACGGTCTACCAAATTCCAAACTTTCAGTAGAGAATGGACATGGAGCTACTGAGATTGACCAAGACAAGCCAAGTATTGTGACCCCCGAAGTAGGAGTCAATGATGAACCTTTGGACGATCTGGACTCGGATTCGGAGGAGAGTGCGTTCGCATGCCACAAGTCTTGGTGTCTCTCAGTGCATAATTATGAAGATGTGTCATTCTTTAGCTACTTCCATGATATGCTTGTGAGCCTGGAAACTAGCATAGGACCTGATGGGCAGTTTCAAGATATTGGTGATGACTTCAGTGAAGGGGGACAAGTTCCCGGGGAACTTAGCAGAAAACGCAGTGTAGATGTGATGGGAAATCTTGAGAAGTTCACGAAACTTCGAAAGCTTTATTTCGCAGACGACAAATCGTGAAAGTTACAGGCTAAAGGGGGTAATCAGAGTGGTCATGTGTTCCTATCTCCGAGTTTATACATGTGTATTTATGTGGATATATTCATAAGGGTATATTTATATGTGAAAGTCTAGAGCCCATTGGGTTCTAGTCTTCATTCTCAACATAGAGTGACCGATAACAATCTCAGAGCTCTCTGGCCTCGTTCAACGGGGTGCTGAAGTCTAAGATCTCGATGTACGTTTCCTCTGCGTCGTTCCGGTTTGTCTGAACCGCAGCCACACACCGGTCGGCATCGAAGCTCACCTGCCAAATGCTGCCAGTTATATCTGAAAGTAGATCCCTTACGAACCTTCCTGTTTTAATATCCCAGAGCTTGAGCATGCGCTCGGAGCCACTGACGATCCTTAAGCCATCGTGCTGGAAACACGTGATTGCACTGTTGTGGCCCTTCAACTTGCTGAGATTCTCACCTGTTTTCGGGTCCCACACACGCAAAGTGGAGTCTGCAGCGGCGGATACTAGGTACTTCTCTGAAAGTTCGAGAAGCCCGACTAGAAGATTGTGGCCTTCGAGAGAATAGAGCAACTTGCCCCTCTCGAAGTCCCACACGTTGATCGACAGGTCCATAGATCCCGAAAAGCAGCGCTTCGATTTGAAGTTGAGCGCAGTGGAGTAGATCTTGTCCGTGTGGCCCTCGAGAACATGTTTACACCTTCCACCTTTGAGCAAGTCCCACACGCGAACAGTGGTATCGTACGATCCAGAAATGACAATATTGCCGTATCCGGTAACCGAACGCACCGACTGCGTGTGTCCGGAAAGAATGCTCACAAGGTACGGGTTACTGGGGTCCTTTGAGTCGAACGTCTTGGTCTCCATGATGTCGTCTCCGCCGGGCTGCTCGTTGTCGAGCGGAAGTTTCCATACGTGCAAGTTGTGGTCACGTGAGCCCGTCACCAAGAGCGGCACCTCGGGAAAGATCACTGGCTGGCCGTTGTCATTCACTCCAATCTGCACGGGGTGCAAAATGTCTAGGCAACGCACAGTGGAGGTGTGACCTCTGAAGACATGCGTGCAGCGGCCCGTGCGGATATTCCAAACCCGCACATCTCTGTCCGTGGATCCACTCACAAGAGTGTTCGAGAAGTACTTGAGGGCCCACACGCCTCCGTCGTGGCCCTGGAGAAGTGTCAGAAGTTGGCCTGTTTGGGTGGAGTGCACATTGATCAGTTTGCCCTCCATTCCGGTGATGACCTTCTCGTCGTCATGCTGGAGACACGTGACTATGTTGTCGCCGTGGCCTGCGATGCTGATCCTTTTCGGTTGGTAGTTCGGGTCCATCCATCTTTTGAAAATCAAGTACCGTTTCTTGTAAAGGAGCTGTGCATAGTTGATCTGGGTCAAGTAAGGGCTGGGCGTGGCCCACTCGGCAAACAACTTCGCCGGGTCCGCCAACTCGCGCAGCATGGCCTTTTCGTTCGTGAGCAACCCGTCTCTACGTAGCATGTAGCACCATAGTTTAGTGTTGCTCACCAACGACTGCCATTTGCGGCAAACCTGTGACACGGCCAAGAGCGACTTGGCGTCCAAGTACAGAAACACATTGAGCGCAAGTTCAAGGGGTAGTGCCGTGACCATGTCGTGGTCGAGACTCCTCTGGATCACGTTGCAGAACGTCAGAAGCAGCAGTCTCCCCACCCTTTGGAGGAGCTGGTAGATGAGGTGGTTTCTGTTCTGCGGCAGCACAAAGCTGCTCAAGCCCACGAGCATGTCGACAAGCTCGCCCTGGGTACCTGGCACACGCAGGAGCTGTTTTTCCAACGCGCTTACTGCCGGGTCCTTCTCTCCTCCCTCTAAACTGGGAACAGGCAGCGCCAGCGGCAGAGGAAGAACCAACTGGTGCAGGTTTTCGTCGATTTCCGAGACCGGCGAGTTGGGTGATTCCGAGGGAGACTCAAGGAGTGTGGGCGTGCACGGATGCACGTGATCCTTCCCGTCTCTTTCGGTGTGGTTGTGGGGCGAGGAATGCGCTGCAGAGTGCGCCCGTCCCGGTTCCGGCCCGGCGACTGCGCTCAGCGGGCGGCCCAGTGCCGACGCCAGGCCAGCCACGATTTCTGGGCCGGCTGACGACGTGAGACGCCGTTTTGGGGGGTGCACGTGCACGTGCAGCAGCTCGACGGCGTTTTCGCAGTCTGTGATGATCATGTCGTCGCCCGAGTCATGCTGCGACACAGAAACGTCGGTGTCGGTGGTGCTTGCTGCCGCGCGATATCGTTTGCGGGACTTCTCGAGCGGTGAGTCTGCGGTCAACGCGTGCTGAATGGCGGAATGGGGTGTAGGACCATGGAGCCAGCCGTCCACGACTTTCCCGCTGGGTTCCTGAAGTTTTGTGTCATATGTGGGCTCCTTGCCCATTAGGGGGTACTGCGGCGGGTAATTCGACATATTTTCTGGTGTTTCTGGTGTTTCTGTTGTCCTGGTGGAGTTGGAAGGAGGATCTATGTTATCAGGACAAACAGAGAAGGCGCGAGCAGAACGGCGGGTATTTCCTTGAGATTATCGTGACTGTCGTATTTTAAAGGAACCCACGCTCGTTTTGTGTTTCTTTAATTCTTTTTATACAGAGAAATAGGATATTTGTCGTATGTTGTGGCGCAGAAAAAGAAGGGTATTTTTGTGGAGCTGGGTGCTGGAGATTTGGGTGTGGTGATGTCTGAGACCAGAAGACGTGGGAGATATCTGCGTGTTTGTAAACTTTTAAAAATTTAAGGAGAAAAGGATACTCTTCGCGATCACGTGAGATGTATTTCGTTATTATGTGACTCGATACTTTGTGGTTTCCCTGTTTTTCGTGGATGTTTGTTTTTTGCTCTCTGGAAATCACCTCTACTTCTTGTTTGCCTCGTGCTGTCTGACTTATCTATGGAAGCAGCAGACGGTCGTTTCCAAGGCCTGAAGACTACAATCCGCGCGTTGTATGCAGGTGCAAAGAATCGCGGGCCTGTCTGTTAGCCCTAGGAAATTAGGAATACGACTGAGATTGTTGGAGGAAAGAAGAGGGGGAAATGGAAAAGAGAAGGAGATATTGATTTGTTTTTGTTTCGAAAAAGAGGTATTTAAAGCTATTTATAGTGTTTGGTTTTGTGTACCTTAGAATTGCTTTTTACGTAGTGTTTATTGGTCACTTACTTTTACGTGCATTCTCGCTTTTGTCTGCCGATACCGGAGCTGCAAAGCAGTTACCAGTAAGAAGCGAGAATCATTGCATCATCCAAAGGGTATTCATGGGTTTTTTAGGAAAACTTGAGAAGGAGATGTATTTCTTTTCCCCCTGCAATACGATATGTTTCTTTAAGTAAAAGACTTGTCACTCAGTTGAAAAGATCTATTCCTCTATATTAATCGGATCTTTCTAGTCTCAAAATCTACCGAGTGATTTTTAGGTTTTTCACGTACTCTCATGACTTGAGCACATCATTATGGTGTCATATCAATGTCTAAACATCCTATAGAGTGTCACATCGTACGCCCACTTTAGACTTCTTTCAAATCCATGTGCATTCAATTTCTCTTTGACTCATTCTCTCCCTCTTCTTCACGTCTACCGCCTATCACACTTACTCCACGTTCTTGATGACGATACCTGGTTGACCAGGCACGGCAGCCTCGATGACCTTACCGGTGGCAGTGATCTCGACCTCCTCGCCGGTAGAATGGTCCTTACCCGTCTTGCTTCCATGGGCAAAAGAAATCACCTGGAGCTTCTCAATCTTAATGGTGGTGGTGGAGTTCTGGATGATGTCCGCGACCTTCTGCAAAAGCTCGCCCTCCTCGAAGGTCAACTTTCTGTTGAACACCGTCTTGGGGTCCTCCTTGGCCAATCTCTGCTTTAAGAAGTTAATGAAGGGCATGGCGCGCTTCATATCCTTGCCAACGCTCTCCTTGATCACCTTGTTGTCGTTCAAGGTCTGGTTCTCGAACAACTCTCTGACAAGCTCGATGTACTGGTCCTGCCATTCTGGGAAGGAGGTTGAAACAAGCAAGGTCAACACAGCAGGCTTGGACGCGTCCACCTCGGCCTTACCCTTCTTGGACTTCAACACCACACTCTCGGCGTCACGCACGGCTCTGGCCATCTCCTTGACGTAGTCTAAGGAGTCCAATAAAGATTGCGAGATGGGCTTAGCGGCTCTAGGGAACTGCGCGGTTTGCACGGAACCGTCCTTCTCCAAGATCTCCTTGTACAAGTACTCGGCGAAGTGGGGCGCCACAGGGGCCAACAACAACGCCTGCAACTCGATGTACTTGAACACCAAGTCCTTGTGCATGGTTCCAACAGAGTCTCTGTAGTAGTCTCTGGCGGACTGGAAGTCGAACAAGCCGGATTTAAGGGCACTCTTGTAGTTTGTGAGCGAATACTGCTCATAGGCCTGCTCAACCAAGAAGTTCATCTCGTTGTCAAACGCATGGTCGAAGAACGAGGAGAGCTCGCCGGATCTCAAGGTGTCCTGAGAAGCCTTGATCTCCTCGCACCACTCTTTGAGGGTGGTCAAACGCAAAATGGCGGCGTTAGCGTTGGACTCGTCGAAGTTGGCGTCCTCGACGGTGTCACCGGCATCGGCCAACGCAATTCTCGAGGCGTCCGCGCCGAACTTCTCCACAATCTGCTGCAAAGTCAAGAAGTTTCCGGTGGACTTGGCCATCTTGGCGTTGTTCAACATCAAGTGGCCGTTGGCTCTGATACCCTTTGGCCAGAACTTCTTGGGGAACAAGGCAACGTGTGTGTAAATGAAGAAGGTCAAGTGGTTAGGAATCAAGTCCTTTCCGGACACTCTGACGTCCAAGGGGTAGAAGTACTCGAACTCTCTTCTCATCTCCTTCAACTGGTCCAATGGGATCTCGGTGGAGATGTCATCACGTCTCCCGAAAATGTAGTCGAAGACCTCGTCGGTCAAGTGCGCAGGGTCAATCGCAAACTTCCCGGCCTCCTTTCCGTAGTAGTCGGAGTGCAAGAAACGGGCGATGGTGTAGTATGCCATGTACACAGTGGAGTCAGACAAGGACTCGATCAACTGCGAGTCGTCCCATGGGCACTTGGTACCCAACCCAAACGATCTCGTGAGCGCCCAGTTCTTCAACCAGTCCAACACGGCCTCGAACCCGTTCCTCGTCTCCTTGGTGAACGTCTCCATGTTGGCAAGACACTCCAACGCCTGGCCCTTCCACGACTCCTCACCGTAGTCGATGTACCACTGGTCCTCCAAGGAAACAATACACTCGTCACCGGATCTGGACATGACGAGTCCCTCGGGCTCGTTGTACACAAACGCAGCGCCCGCTGCGATCATGTCGGCCTTCACCTTGGCCTTGGCGATCTCGACCTTCTCGCCCTTGTACTCTCCAACAAGCATGGTTCCGTTGTAGAATCCTTCCTTGTAAGAGAGTTCCTTGGCCTTGGCCAACTGCACGGCGTCCTTAGGCGACTGGATCTTCAAGTCGTTCACCAAAAACTCCGCACACTTGTCGCCGTACTTTTCGGTCTGGATGATCGGCACAATCTCTTCAGGCACCCACTCCTTCTCGATTTTGTAGTACTCGGGCTTGTTGGCGAGGTCTCTGAGGGTGACGAAATCGTCGGGCGAGTCGGAAGGAACACACGTGACCACACCTGTTCCCTTGTTGGCCAAAATGGTGTCCATAGGAAGCACACGCAAGTTCTGCAAAATCGCAGAAGGAGGGTTGATCTTCGAACCCACGATCGCCGCTCCGTTGATGGTCAAGGTGGAGGAGTACTCGCCTCTCACGGGGGTCAACTTCTGGTAGCACATGTTCTTGAACGCACGTTCCGTGGTGATGTAGTACGTGTTTTCGGCGGCCTTGAACACGCCGTAGGTGATCTTGGGCGACACGAAACAGCACGCCTGGCCGGCCATGGTCTCTGGTCTCAACGTGGCTGCAACCAAAAACACCTTGTTGGCAGAGAGGTCGAAGTTGTTCTGAGCGAAAACTTGCTGGGCCTCAGGGGCAAACTCCGTGACCTCGATTTTTACACCTACATACTCCTGGGGGTTGATTCCTTCACCGGACAGTCTGTCGTGGTCCAAACAAGCCTGGCCGTCCTTCTCGGAGTAGATGGTATATCTCTCACCAAACTTGATCTTGCCCACGTCCTTCAACCGGTTGATTTGCCAGCGCACAAACGCGTCGTAATACGGATTGGCAGGCGTGGTCACCATCGATCTTCTCCAGTCGACTCTGCCGCCAAAAGCGGTCACGTCTTTCTGCACCAAGGGTGGGAAGTGTTCGAGCCAGTGCTGGGGGTCCGCAAACGCGGCAACCTCCTCCTTGGAAAGGCCCAACTGCATCATGATCTCAAACTGGTACTTGCCTCTGCCCTGCTTGGCGGCGGCCTTGGACTTCTTCGCGGTAAACTTGGTGGGGTCGTCCTTCTTGGCCTGTTCCTTAGGGGCCTCCTCCACGTCGTCTTCCTCGGCGGGAACGCCGGAAAAGTCCGCGCCAAACTGCTCCATCTCACGCTTGATCTTGTCGGCAGACGACTTGATCGGCATACCGGTGCAGTGGAACCCCAAGGGGAAAAGAGCTCTCTTGCCGTTCATTCTCTCGAAACCAGTCGCAAATTCCACTTTGGAAAGAGTGAAGGAATGACCCGCGTGCAACACTCCGTTCATGTAAGGGTACGCCATGGTGGCGAAGTACTTGGGGTGGTTTTCCCTCAATTTCTCACCATCTTCCTCGGGGTCTTCTTGCAACGAAGGCGCATCTACATCAAAGAACTTGTTCTCGGCCCAGTACTGCTGGTACTTTTTCTCGAGAGCCACGAGCGTGTCACGGCGCTCGGTCTTCTCCAACTTGATCGTGGCACTCATGCTTTGGGTATTCTGAGTGATTTGAGTATTTTCCAAGCCTGATCTGAGAAATTAAGCGTGAGAAAATTCGGAGCCTTGAGCCGTGGAAAAAAAGACTGCGAAAAATTTGGTGCGTTTCGCGGTTATTAGTCACATGACATGGAGGCAGTTCGGGTGGAGGAGTCGTTTCTGGTGATGTGTGAAATGTGATGTGGGAGAGAGGGAAGAAAGGGTTCGAGAATGGTTTGTAGGTAGGTGAATCTTGATCTGATTCAACTTTACGTATTCTTTTCGTTTTGGAAGACCTTTGTGTTGCCTGTTTATTTTACATGAATCTGTCTCTCCTCAGAATATAATTAGTTTCGCGTTCTCTTTACCCAGAAAGTGCAAGATTAGCTACAAAACCAATTTCAGGTGAAGCACTAATATAGCAACAAAATAAAGGGAAGTACTAAAAGTGAATAAGGCTGATAGAGAGAAAACTAACTGTAAATATCAATTATTTTCCTCCCCTTTCTTTCAAATAATTCTAAAAGACATCTAAAAAAATGTCCTCTATGGAAATGATTAGTGCCTTAACACTGTGGCCCTGTTGGAGTGTCTCGCTAAGCCTTGTGGTGCATTTAGAACATGAAAGCGGTTTATGTTGACACATCCTTAAATATTCGAAGCCAAAGTACTTTCGACTGGAGTTGTTTTTTAACTTGTTGGTTCATTAGGTTCGACTGATAATTTCTCGAAAATCCCCGAAGAACAATGCCAGTCAAACTGGTGTACCTTGAAGGCTTATGGAGTGCTGCGCAATCAGAGCTTTTTACCATTTCGGCACAGTACGTCATTCTCCCAACAAAAATCTGGCTCATGAAATTTTCTGCTACTTTTAAGCGTTTGGACCAAGACATGGAGTTTTTACTTAAAGCAATCAGTGGTATTTACCAAAAGGGCAAGTCATGGCTTCACAGTAATGCAGAGGGTTCACAGTCACTCACATGAGCCACACATAATACATTCACCTTCGGCTCACTTCCTAGGCCTTTAAAAGCATCATACATGATTACAATGATATGTTGGAGTTCTTTGAAATCAAGAACTAAATTAAAAATCTTTCAAATATAGTGTATCTTCAATGTTGACAAGATAGCGCTTTAAATAGATTGACAAAAAACAGGAGCGGCCACACCAAGTCTCGGCCTTCCTCCCTGCAACTTCTCCGCAGTCGGTAAGGTACCAGTAAACTGCATATAAATAACGGCCCGCCACCCGATAAGATATCCCTGAAGGCTGAAACCTAGGGCACTTCCACTCCTTCCTCCTTCCTTTTATCTCATTCAATTTGTTCCACTTCACTACAAAGAAATTCAAACCGGAATCAGAAACTGAAGACAGGCTCCACAAAGATTCCGCTTGATTGACTCGTTTCGGTTTTTGTTTACACTTTGGCATACTTTTACCCGCCCTCATTTGAGCAAATTCGCCCCCGAACCCGCCACTTCAACCCGCCACTGATAGTGGAGTTTTCTGATCAAACCATTAGAAAGTACAAGAGTATTACAAATATTTCAAGCTTTACGCGATGAAGGTGGCCGTTTTATTACCCGCCCTCTTGGCGTGCACAAACGCGTTGCTCATTCCGAACTTGAAGAACTTAGGCAATTTGGAGCAGATCTTCTCGCTTCCTGAACTTCACGACGCTTCCGCAGAAGCACCCAGTGAACATTCTTCGCCTCTTGCTTCCTCTGAGACTCTTGCTCCATTTCACAGTGGAAGCGAGGTGGTACAACATCTGTACATCATTGTTCTCAAACACGGATACGAACAGAGTGCCTATGCCGCCCACAACGAGTGGGTGTTTGACCAGCTCTCCGTCGTGATGAAGAGAGACTTCATTGACGATTTGCGTGATGAGGCCAGTGACTTTATGAAGAAGGCACTTGAGTTTGTGAGCATTCCTGCCTTCAAGGGATACGTGGGTTACGTCCCTCCCGCTTTGTTGGATCTCCTCAGAGCTAGTGAGATGGTCGACTTCATCGAGCAGGACTCTATCATGCATATTAACGAAGTCGACACCCAAAGCAACGCGCCTTGGGGCTTGGCTCGTGTTTCTCAGCGTGAGTTGTCCCACCCTGCAGCCACAAAGTACTTTTTCGACGAAGATGGTGGAAAAGGTGTCACTGCTTACGTGATCGACACGGGTATTAAAGTAACACACCCAGACTTTGAAGGAAGAGCCGTGTGGGGTGACGCAGTGGCTTTCCCCAAGGTTCGTGTGGATGCCCATGGTCATGGTAGTCACGTTGCTGGAACCATTGGTGGCAAAACATACGGTATTGCCAAGAATGTGGAGTTGGTTGCAGTCGGTGTGATGAACCTTTTGGGTAGCGGTACAACCTCTGATATCATAAAGGGTATTGAGTTTGCTGTGAAAGATCATCAAGCGAAGGTGGATGCCAAGAAGAAGGGCTACAAGGGTGCCACTATTAACATGTCTATTGGTGGAGGTGCCTCTCAGGCCTTGGACTTGGCGGTCAACGCTGCCACATCTGCTGGCTTGCATGTTGCCGTGGCCGCTGGAAATGAAAACCAAGACGCCTGTACAGTGTCTCCCGCTAGAGCAAACGGTCCAATCACGGTCGGTGCAACCGACAATGCGGACCAAAAAGCCGAGTTCTCAAACTGGGGTAAGTGTGTTGATATTCAGGCCCCTGGTGTAGACATCACATCTGTGGGTATTTGGCTGGACACCCAGACGATGTCTGGAACCTCCATGGCAACACCCCATATTACTGGATTGTTGTCATACTTATTGTCGTTGCAACCAGGTCAAGACTCTGAATTCTCTGCTGCTAACCTCGTGACACCAGCTGAATTGAAGAGGAGGTTCATCAAGTTTGGAACGCATAATGTCCTCACTGGACTTGACTCAGCTAGCCCCAACATTCTTGCGTTCAATGGTGCTGGCGAAGACCTTACGAAATTCTGGAGTCTCTAGATTATCAGCTGTTTGAGAATTTGACTGGGATAATTCTCCCGTGGCCAGAATTATGGTATGTTACTCATAGTTTCCAAATCCTTGATGTCATCATCGCTATCCCATAGCTACCTATTAGAAAAAGAGGAAAAACAGAAAAAGAAAGACTGCAGAATGGCTGAACGACATCATCCTCTTCACGAGGTGGGTCGAGGTGAACCAGCAGGCCTGAGATTCATAAAGCGTTAATATTTAATAAAATTTATATATATCTCAGGCTTTCGGCCCAACATTAATTCCGTCACACTTTCGTTCGCTCCAAATATTGAGGCGTAACATAGTCAAAGTGTATTCCTCGCCTCTTAATTCTTTAATGCATTATTTTTTTTTCCTCCTCATTTGCGCAGGAGACATCATAGCTGGAACCTTCACGACGACATCCTCTTTGAAGAACTCTTCTCTCAGTCCAACGCCTAATATGCTACCTTCAAGGTCGATAGATGTAAGCAGAAAACCAGCTATTCCGGCATCCTTGGCCTTTTCAAACTCAAGCAATGCCATTTTCTTACTAGGCTTCAACGCAATTCGAGTAACTGGGCCACTTTTCTCCTCGACGAATTTTTTTAGCTGTGCTTCCGTAACAGTCGGAGCGACGTTTTTAAGCGTGATCGTTCTGTTATCATCAAAACCCGCGGTTTTCTTTCCTAAAGGCTTTTTGGTCTTTACTGCAGAAATATCAATGGTTCTCTCATCAATAGTAGCTTTTCCTTTGTTCAAGGCTTTGGATGCATCATCTTCAGTTGTGAACGTGACAAATGCAAATCCATTGTTGACAAACCCTTTTGCTTTACTTTCTTCGCTCAAGGGGAGATGGACATTTGCAACCAGACCCCAAGCCAGAAAGTACTCGCGCAACGTTTGTTCTGTGGTTTTCTTGAAGTTCAAATTGTGAAGATGGATTTGGCGTGATATAGGATCAAGATCTTTGGTCTTCTTCAAGGTGGGATTGGAGATCTCGGCCTGTATTTCAAACCCATCTATAACATGACCTGCAAGTTTGTTTCTTACCGCCACAGCACCAGCCTCATCTGGAAAGTCTGCGTAGAAGAACCTGCGCTCCTTGTTGTCCCTTTGTGAGGGTAAGCGTATGGATACAGGCGTTATTCCAGTGAGCTCAGAAATCATGTTTTCGATATCCTGAGAAGTGTAGCCCAGAGGATAGTTGGTAGCCCACACAGTTGTGCCGAAAATGCGGGTGATGTCCACAGGCACGCCAAGAAGAGGCTTGAATTTTCTGACCAAACACGATAACACTTCTTGTTCGGAGCCAAGCTCGATGATAGCAAAGTTGTCCTCATTGTCGGCACTCACATTTGAGATTGTGATGGATAATGGATCTGCGTAGCCGCTGAGAAATCGCCTGATATCATCGTCAGTGGCTTTCGTGACCAAAGGCGAAAGTTTCACCCGGAACTGTTCTCTGCTGCGCACTGGTCCAACAATTTCATGCTCTTCATTTGCCTTAGCATTTTTGGCCTTCTTAGGTTCGGGGATATCGATAATCTCACTATCTTCAACTTCACGAGGCCTCACAGTTGAGGTTCGCGGTTGTTCTGGTTCTGGCTCAGAAGAAGAAACTACATTCGATTTCACCTGTAATTTGTGCTTTTGGAGATTCGACACAACTTTTGAAAGATTTATGAGCCTTTGGCGAAGATCGGTAAGCCCTACCTCTGTGGTGTAATCATCCGACAAGATCTCTGCGGTTTTACGGATGTAGCTATCGAGTTTCTTGAAGATGAGGTATGGGTCGTCAAACAGAGTGATCTTTTGTTCCATGATCTCCATCACATCCATAAGTGCGTGTTTCTCTGCATCTTTTTCACCCCGTTCAAGAATGCTGGCCCCAGTAATCCACACGCTCGCATTAAGGATTCCCAGTCGATGATAGTCATCTAAGATTTCGTAAGCCATGAGTATTGCAAAAGGATAATCCAGAGTGCAAGCAATCTCCATGCACAACTCCACAACTTCCGGATAGTCGCTGAATGCGTTGTAAGTCGCGCGAATGTCATTAATGATCTCGAGCTGAGAGTGCCCCTTTTCTAGGAGCGCCCTTTGAACGGCTAGCATATCTCTGGCTAGGAGTGCACAATCCGGAGACTTGTTCTTGAAAATACCCGCCTTTGTGACCCATTCGCGGACCTCGCGGACGTCTTCTCCGATTTGTGCGGTCCATACTTGTTCAAAATAACCTTGAGGTTCTTCGGGATAGAATGTGCGGAGCATGCTACTGATGACCTTTTCAAAATACTTATTTCCAATCTCCCTAATGAACCTGAGTGCCGTGACGTAGACTATTAACCATTCCAGCTTGCCTATTTTGCACAGTGTTCCCTCGAATAAACTTCGGAAGAAAACGTGAAGAAACCCGGGCCTATCTCCGTTTTTCTGGCCGTAGTTTTTCTCACGATACTGGAACAGCTGGGTCATGTATTCGATCCACGGGTCGGGCGAGTCCTTATTTTCGGAAACCTGCTGCTCTAATTGCTCATAATACATTTGTGATCTCAGAATATCCTGAAGGGCCTTGCTGGCTTTTCTCATTATAGGAGCATACTGCTTTTCAAAGTGCTTAGACACAAATGCGGAGAAAGAGTCATAAGTATCCTGGAGTTGACGGTGGGGAATTTTGAGTCGAGACTCGTAAAGATCACGCGCACCATCAAAGTCGTTTTCCTTCAATAGCAAGGCGAGGTATCGATCAAACATAAGCTGGCCACTGGCAAAGTCATACATGAAGGCTTCATAGTGGATGTTGTAACGTGAAGCTGAGTGATCCAGCAGGTCGATCCATCTCACATAGTTTTCGGCTATAGGGTAGTTGAGACCCACCAACTTATACATCCGCAGTATTTTCAGTTTGAGATCTTTTCCGGTGTATGCCTGGTGAAGGGCATCCTCCCACTTCTCAACGTCTTTCAGAGTGAATACTTCATTGCAAAGCTTGTCTTCGAACTTAGCGAGCACTTCGTGGAGATCGGTGGGTACCATGGACTGTTTGTTTCAATAGAAACTAGTGGAAAGAAAATGGGAAGTAGGGTTCGAAGAACAATAGGAATGTGTGATTATAAAGTTATTGTGACGTGATCCTGGAGAAGTGAAATTGTCCGGCATGTATCGCTTTACTCTAAATGCGAATGGGTTCCGCTTTGGACTTCCATCGCGACTTCAAGACGAGGACGAGGAGTAATAAATGGACCGTTAATATTCATTTAATGTATTGATCGTTTGAAACAATATTTTTTTTTCTATGAACGATAGATCTTTCATTTGCATTTGTCTCATTTTTTTTCTCGAATCTCCATTTTAAGGCTAGAACATTATGGCTTCATTATCATGACCCATGCACCAACTGATCATCTCTGTAGATGCGCGGTGAGATGGGCATCGCCAAATCGAGTATTTTGCGAGTTCACGCTGATCGCAGATATCTCTACAAATATAGACGATAACCCCACAACTCACATCGACTAGGGTAGCAAATAACTTGGAATATCAATTCAATCTCAGGAACCTTGATCTGTTCAAATTCTGAACCAGAATTATCATTCATATTATCCTTTTCGGATTCCATACATCTCTTTGAGATAATCATTTTGCATATATTTAGACACAATGAACGCCAGCTCGTATCTACAATCCTTCGGCTGGAAAGAGGGCGAAGCCTTGAAAAAAGGAGGGCTCAGGAAACCAATTCTAGTGAAACACAAAAAGGATACCAAAGGCTTGGGGTCAGATGGAAACGATACCGATGTATGGTGGGAGCGGCTTTTCGACGGCCAATTGAAGAATCTCGAAGTTTCCTCAGACGCAAATGGAATCACAATTTCCCAAAATCACGTGGAAGTTGCCAATCACATGAGAAAGGCCAACCTGCCGTTGTATAGAATGTTTGTGAGAGGTGAAGGATTAGCTGGAACAGTGGGGAAGACCGAGAACGCACATGTCAAAAGTATAGAGATAGAAGCCACAAAGGTGTTTGATGCTGTTACAGGTAGTCTTAGCCTCAAGAAAAAGGAGAAGAAAGATAAAAGAAACAAAAAGCAGAAGAATGACAAGAACGATCTGAAGGACAAGAAGGACAAGAAGGACAAGAAGGACAAGAAAGATAAGAAAGATAAGAAGGATAAGAAAGACAAGAAGGATAAGAAAGACAAGAAGGATAAGAAGGACAAAAAGGACAAGAAGGATATAAAGGATAAGATAGACAAGATAGAGAAGAAGGACAAGAAGGACAAGACGGACAAGAAGTACAAAGCCTCAAGGAAAGAGAGTGATTCGAAGAAGGAAAAGAAACAACCAAAGGAAGACTCAAAGAAGAGCAAATCCTCGAAGAAGAGAAGCAGAGAAGAGAATGACGAAAACCGCAAACGCAGCAAGATTTCAAAGAAGGCATAGTCATTGGAGTTATCAAAAATACAGAATCGAAATACATCTTGATCTCGAGAGATTCTCCATACAAGAGGGTAGTTAAAATCACTGCAGCTCATGCTTGGAACTTTCTTTGTGTTCTGAGCTTCTTTGGAATTTGGATCAGGAGTTGATATTGAGCTGGGGTCCCGTGATCGACCTAAAGTGCACTCCTTTTGAAGCATGCTTCAACCCTTCAAATGCGTTTCTTTCGAAATTTATCGGAAAGTCCGTGATACAAGATCCGATACTCTTAATTACATACTATTCGAGGTTCTCTTCGACAAGAGGCGAGAATATGGTACTGTTCAATGCGGGGCTAGACACTCGGGATTCGTGCATACAACATGGAAAGACTATTAAGCTACCGGGAGAACATACTCCCAAGCTCCAATGCTAGAGAAGTATTGATCAGAATAATAGAAGTTTAAGATACTTGACTTGATTGATTATTGTCAATCTCAAAATTTTAGATAAGAAGACTAGATAAGAAGAAAACATGACAACCGAAACACCTGTGTACTGCACGCCTAGGCCTTAGCGAGCACTCGGGAAATTCGAGATCACGCGCTTATCAGTAAACACCTTATTCTTTGATGACAAGCAGATGGGCAGTATTTCCAAGGCAGCGTCCTTGCACAAACCAGCCCTGAAACCTCGATTTGCAGCTTTGAAATATGCGAAGTATTTGGCGATTGCAGCACTCTTGTTTCACTTCAAACACTCCATACTATGGTGGTTAATCGCCAACCTCCTTCTTCTACTATACGTTTTCAACAGTGCTTTGAAAGCCGGCAACATCCAAAAACGGCATGGTGTTTCCAAAAATGCGTTGCATGCAAAATTCAACTTCCTAGCAAAAGATACGTGGGCACATGAAGTTTCCACCTTGAAAGTTGATAACAGTATTGTTAGCCAGCCTTCTATACAAGATTCACCTGCAATATCACTTGCCCTATCTCAATTGATTGAACTAATATTAAAAGAATTTGTGAATTCCTGGTTTTTAAAGATTTCAGATGATACGCTCTTTCAAGATTCTATCAGGGTAGAACTTAATCACATGTTTTCCATCTTGGGTCAACGAATCGCAGCCCTCGATCTTCCGAACGTGCTTGTTCACAAAATTGTCCCTATCATAACGGACCATTATGCTGAATTCGTCTCGATAAGGCATACCTACGACCCCTCGTATTCCATAGAGAGCAAATTGAACGTTGCTCGCAGATTCAGAAAGGGTAGAATACATCGTGGTGTATCCATGAAACTTTCTGGGCCGGGATCTGAACTCAAAGAGAAAGAATATTTCCGTACAAAAGTGGGAGGAGTTCTTGAGCTTCTTCTTTCACCTCGGGAAGTTTCAAATAGCCTTGTTAACACACTCTTGACTGAACTACTTGCATGCACGATTCTCACGAATGTCTTCTCAGTTCTTTCAGAGGGTGACTTCTTCAATCAAATGATCGTGAAGATTGTGAGCGCAAATTTGCAGCACCGAAGCCAGGTCAAAAGACTTCGTGAAGCTCTTCAACAGCATACCACACAGACCCCAGAAGGAAGTCTTCGCTTGGATAATATTTCCTCTCTCCCGCGTCTCAAGTCTCCTATTTCTTCAGAATGTGTATCTGACTGGACAGTGCAGATATCGAAATGCCGAACCCAGGATGAATTCACCAAGCTTCATGAAACTTTAAGGAAAGAGCAGGCCTCTTTGGACCCCTTCAACAGCGCGTACTCCCATGATCACGCGAGTATTTCCACGCTCATGTCCATGATCCCAAAATCGGCATCATCGCCCAGGAAATTTCAAAACCTAGAATCCGTTTTAGCTGAACCGAAACACTCTGCCGTTTTTCGAGAGTTTCTTCGTGGTTTCAAACACGAGGCAGATGTGGATCTCTGGAGGGATATCGAGTTGATGCGCGCTCCATTAGAAGGAACAGAGACGTCTGAGATCCCTCTACTTTTGGAGTTTTCCAACAAAGACGACATTTTGAGAATCCATGAAAAGTACTTCTCGCTTCCTCATTTGCCTATAAGTCAGGATATCAAAAAGCTGGTCCTAAACTATGTTCAGAACGACACTTTACGTGATTCGGCGATGTATCAACATGCAAGGCTGGCCTTGTTTGAATTACAGAACGATATTCTCATTCATATGAAGACAGATCATTTCGAGAAATTTCGCAACTCCAACAGGTTTGGCGATTTAGAATCTGTGTGGCCCAAAAACGTCCTGAATAACCGTGTAGTATCAGCTGCATTTCCACAAAGCCCCGTTCATGGTAATCAAAATGCGGTTCCTTCTCAGGTCGATCCAAGCAAGATTCCGGTATTGAGTCCAGTTGTTGTGAAAGCCGTGGAGTCTGCCTTTGAGCAAATCATGAGCACCTCCTCTATTGATCATGGGGGTAAAGAACCGACTTTCAATCACACAAATGGATTTGATGTAAATGCTCCATTACCGAACAAATCATATGTTTCTCTTTTTGGAGACACTTCACTTACGCGAGATGGTCTGGCATTTAGTTCGCAACAAAATAGTCTGAACGGATTATCGGCGTTATTTGAAGAAAACTGCGATTCCGATCTGGACGCAAACTCCGTGACTGACTCGGTAGATTCTGATGTCTCTACAACGAAAAACATGTCTAATCTGGAATTGCTTCTAGCTGCTCCAGGAGATTTGAGCTTAGCTGAGAAGATACGTGTCCTTGATCAGGACATTGAGAACCTCACAGAGCAAAACGAAATTCTTCTCTCGCTTCTCAATAAGGCGGAGCTCACCAACAATGTTGCCGAGCTCAAGATCTTGCGTAGATCAAATGCAAGTCTTGAGAAGGAAATTAATTCTAAAGAACTCCAAAAACAGCAGTACATTGTCCAGGAAAACGACAACAGTTTGTATGGAAAGTCCAAGATTCGCATCCAATCATGTGTATTCGGCAAGGATGAAAACTTAACATACGTGATGTACGTCATTGAAGTGCAGAAGTACTCCAGCCAGGATCCAAACGAGATTGTTGCTGGATGGATTGTTGCTCGTCGTTTTAGCCAGTTCCACAAACTCAACGAGTATTTGAAGAGGAGATATCCTGTTGTCGATGATATCAAATTCCCCAAAAAAAATGTTCCGTACTTGAAATTTCAAAAGACACAGCAAATCGAGACCAGAAAACCGCTCTTGGAGAAGTATTTGCAGGATTTACTCGACATTCCTGAGGTGTGTGCAGATTCAGCTTTCCGGTCTTTTCTTTCTTCTGAAACCTTTACCGTTGGCAAGTCTGATTTTAATGCGAAGAACAAACTAGACTCCATATTCAACCGGTTCTATCAGGATCCGGGTAAGGGATCTCGGTCCAATAAGTCAGTCACACCACAGGTGAAGCACAACGAAGAAATGTTGCTTAATATTCGAGAAATGGAAAAAGAGCTCAAGCAATTTGATGAAACACTGAAAGATGCGGCAGATACTCAGCCTTTCGTCAAGCCGATCTCTGACCTTTTACTCACTGTGTTCAACTTGAGTAAGTCTAATTGGCTACGTGGTCGTGCACTTTTGGTCATTTTGCAGCAAGTTTTAGGGTCCACAATTGAGCGAACGCTTACTTCACAGATCCAGCAAAATATCAGACAAGAACACAGAGTTGTGGAAGTTTTGGGAGCATTAAGAAGTATGCTATTTCCAAACGAAAAGTTTCGTGAATCGCCGGAACTCAGGACAAAGTCCGAGCAGCTAGCCACGAGAAAAGAAGCGTTCACAATCTTGCAGATATACATGTCTGAGACATGTTCGAAGATCTTTGGGGTGCGGAACACCGATCAGGCGTGCAAAAACATCTTGGAGATGATCCAGAACGACTATCTCAACAAGCACTTTATGTTTGAGATTCTTGACGAGCTTTTTGCGGCGATCTTCCCTGAGATAAGTGACCCTGCTGCTGAAGTCTAAATTATCATGCATTGTTATAAAAAGTATATATACACACCACTGTGGTGATAGTCCCCGGTACATCTAGCCCGGCACTCTTCTTCGTTTTCTAGTTCTGAATGAATCTTTTACTGCTCCTCCTCTTCCTCGTCCTTCGACTGCTTTTGGACATACTCCACAGCAAGTGCCTTCACACGTGCAACAGCCTGCTCGTTTCCAGCCTCCTCTTCAAAAGAAAGCCACTTGGAGAAGAAGAACTTCGCCTGCTTCTTCGACAACTTCTTCGTGATAACTCTCTCAAATAAGGCCACCACCTTCTCGCGGTCACCTGCCTTGATTTCCTGGTCAATGTAAACATTCCACAAGTCGGTTCTCTTTGGCGCGTCGGTCACCAAACCTTCAAACAAGGATCTTCCTTGTTCTGGGTCGCCCTTGGAGAACTCGAGCTGGCCAAACTTCTTGACAACATCGATGTGCTCTCTCTTTTGAAGAGATTGTAAGGCACGGGCCAACACCTCGTGGGCCTCCTCCTGCATGCTGCGTTCCATGTAGAAGGAGCCACACTGCACCCAAACAGCGACGTTTTGGCTGAACTTCTTGCACATGACTCTGAAGAGCTCCTCGGCCTTGTCGAACTTCTCGGAAAGCACGTAAATGCCCACCAATTTCTGGTGCATCGTCAAGCTGTCCATGTACTGCACAGAACGCTGGAAGGCCTCCGAGAGCGACTCGTCGCTGCCGAAACTATTCTCCAAGTTGAGAATGGCAATCCAGATGTTCATCTTTTCTTGCTCCTCACGGTAGTTGATGGTCTTGAGGGCTCTCTCGGCGATCTCTCTGGATTTGTCGATCTCTCCGAGTTGCAACTGGAACGACATGTAGTTCATCCAGAGAACAGAGGAATCGGGGTTTCCAACAAGCAAACGCTCAAAATCGCCCACGGACTCAGGCGCCCGGGCGTTCATTTCCTGCGTGCGGTCCTTGACCTGCTTCTTGCCCTTTCCTCTCTTTCTTTTGTTCAGGGTGAAGTTTTCGCCATCGTCGTCAGAAGACTCGTCATCCTCAGCCTGGTCAAGGATGGATGCAGTCCAGTCAAAACCATTAGTAGACAATCCGCTCAATCCGGTAGTGGCGGATTTAGCCTCGGTCTTTTCCTCCTCCTCGTTGTCGGAATCGGCACTGTCCTCGAACGCGTCGTCCATGACCTCGTCCTCCTCATCAACCTCAACTTCAGCCTCAGAGTCGCTAGCAGCATCAGACATCTCGGCGTCCTCGTCCTGCATGTCGGTGAAGTACGATGCCTTCATTCCGAGCGATAATTGTCTCTTAGAGGTGTCAATCTTGAGAATCTTTACCTTGACACGGTCACCCTCACTGAAAAAGTCGCCCACATTCTCGATCTTGTTGTCGGACACTTCAGAACGGTGGCAGAGACCACTGATATTGGCAGTGCCGTCCAACTTGACAAACACACCGAAATCGGTGACCTGCTTGACACTTCCGTCGAAGATCTGGTCGGCCTCCAACTCCTCAAAGGTTTTGAAACTGGTCAAGTCGCCATTGACTTCACTTTCCTTCAAGGTCATGGAAATACGGCCCTCGGCCTGACACTGGGTGATCTTACCCGTGACAGTCTGGTAAGGCTTGAAGTACTTCTTCCAGTCGTCCATCAGCACGTCGGAGATATCGGCCACACGCACCAAGGCGAACAAGTCTCTGTTCAAGGCGACGAAAATACCCGTGTTGGAGATGGACTTGATGAATCCCTTGACGAGTTTTCCTCTCAGGAGGTCCTCGATCGACTTGATCTCCTTATCCTTGGCAGTCTTCTCGTTTCTCAAGTTGACAACCAATCTCTTCTCTCCACTTTCGATCTCAGTGACTGTCGCAAGAACAGGCTGGTTTGGCTTGAACGCTTCCGCCAAAGTCTGATCGTAGTCGTTCAAAGCATCGGTGATGAAAGCTCTTCCAGCGACGTCTCTGCCAAACTCAACCAAAACATTGGACTCGGAAATGTAGAATACCATTCCGGGAAGTTTCTGGCCCTTGGTGATCTGAGACGTGGATGTGATTTCCTTGGCTCTCGCAGATAAAACGAGTCTCTGCTGTTTACCGTTATACCTCAATACCTTAAGTTTCAAGCAGGCACCAATGGGGAAGTTCTCCTCGAAGTTCTCGTAGTCTTCAGCATTCTTCGAGAGATTGTATACGAGAGCCTCCCCAACCACACCTGGGGCAACAGAAACAATGGCGTGACCATGCTCGAAAGCGTCAATGTATGCGAAAACCGTCAGGTCGATCTCCAGCCCCTCCAAGTCTACAGGCTTGTATGGAGTCTTACTCTTCAACTGTTTCTTCAACACAGACAACTCGACCTCTGTGTCGTCTGAAAACGACGAGTTGGTGGTGAATTTGCCGGTCTTGCTGTTGTGGTACCCAATGACCTGTGCCTTGATGGACTCTCCGGTTTTGACAGAAACAAGAGGGTTTCTGAGGTCCTTGATCTGGTCGGGTGAGCTGAAGTATTGGCTTGCATGCAATCTGCCGAAAAAGTTGTCGGCCAAGCGGATCTTCAAGTGGTTGCCTTCAATCGACTCGATGGTTCCACTGGTGGTTTCTCCACATGCATAGTCGGTGGTAAGCTTTTTGGAAGTGTCCACGGGATTCTTCAACTTCTTCGCCTTGTATGCATTCGCACTTCCTGTATCTGCAAGCGCAAGCAAGAATCTCTTGTTTTCGTTGTCGACCTTGATCACCTCGCAGGCCACGGATTGGTGCTTGTAAAACCGCTTCAGCAAATCTTCAGAAGGGTCTGCCGACGCGTTTTTGGGCAAAACCAAGCCGGTCAATCTGCCAGTGAAACTAACAAAAAGACCCATGTTGGTGACGGATTTGATGAATCCGGAAACAGTCGAGCCAACATGGATATCCTCGTAATGCATAGGCAAAGAGTCTGACCTGGCCGCGTTGATCAACGACTTTTTCGCAGATACAACCACCGACCGCGTCTTCATGTTTTTCTCAAGCACCAACACATCCAAAACACCGCCCACCTTTGAAGATTTGTAGATGATTCTGTTCTCCTCGTAGTTGCCATCCGAGAAGTGGCCGGTATACAACAAGCCCCTTAAGCTCGAGTTCTCCAACTCAACCACAAATGCTTCTTTGGTTTTCTCCACGATGAACGCCTTCACAATGCTTCTGCCAGCAACAATCTCCTCGAGATGTTGCGCTTGTGCAGTACTGAGCTCCGCAGCCTGTCTCAAAGTGACGGAAATCTTTCCATCCTCAGGAGAGAACTTCAACACTCTCACACTGACGGCCTGGCCCTGTCTCAAGTAGTCCTGAGCTTTTTCGACAAATGTCTCTGAAATCTCGTTCTTGGGGAGGTACGCCTTCAAGTGGCCAAAAAAAGAAACCACCGCGCCACCAGCAACAAACTTGTCCACAATCGCAGTGGTCTTGAAACCCACAGATAAATGGTCGGTACTGTACACAATCGACTCCTCCTCCATGTTGACCAAACTCTTCCTCAACGTGACGTAGAGTTTTCTGCCGTTTTTCTGTAGCACTCTACCTTTGACAGTGCCGCCCACCTTGAACTTTCTCTCGGGGTACACTAACTTGATGTCGGACATGTGCAGGGGAGATACCAATGCCTCAAAGTCGCCGAAAAACTTGACGATCAAGCCCTTCCCTTCAGGCAAGATTTTCGTCACTTCCGCAGCAGAAATGTATTCACCAATAGGAATGTCGTCCACAGACGCGAACTTGGAGTCGATGACTTTAGGGTTGAGGGTCATGATCAACACGTTATCGATCTCGTTGAATCCCAACACACGTGCACGGTGAGATGAACCAATAGGGTACTCGATATTGGCGACTTTTTGTGGGTCCACGTTGGATTTGTGAACTTGTCCCACGATCTCAGCACCGGTGGAAACGTAGATGTACTGCTTGTCTGAGCCAACAACAGTGAGGGGCAGATCAAACACAAAGCCAGAGGGGAACGCCTCAAGGGGCTCTGGATTAAGCGCCGACTCCATCTCAAAAATGCGTGGCGCACGTGACAAAACGAGTTTCTTCTCGCCTTCTTCGGTCAAAACACCAATCACTCTCGCTCTGACATTCGAGCCGATAGCAAAGTGGTTTTTTAACTTCTCCTCACTGTATTCACCGGCGTGTGGGAGCGAGAATGTGGCGTCGACCATGCCGAAAACACGGGCGTGGATTCCATCCTCAGCGACATCACTGATGAGTGCATTGACCACCGATCCAGCGTGAATGGCATCGACAGAGGATATCGTGGACACGGTGGTTTTCTTGTTGACGTTCTCGTTGTGTGCCGGTCTCAAAGTGACGATTCTCGCGCCAGAAGCGGCGATCGAGGCCAAGACGACCTGGCCGGGTTTGAAGGTCAGAATATCGAGGTCTGCTTTCTTCAACTCTTTCTTGGGCATGAACCCGGAAAACGCATCCAAGCCCAAACTGAACACAATACCGTGGTCCTCGATGGATTTAACGGCCGCCTGAAGGAAGTTTCCGGGCACAAAATCGGACTCTTCTAGGGCTGTGTTACAGAGCAGAGGCTCGATGGAGAGATCAATGGATTTGCCTTGCTCGGTGCCGGGAACAACGACGGCTCTGAGCCACTGGCCAGTTGAGAAAAGAGCATCCAACTTTGGAAATTCCAGCTTGAACGAGAGGCCAGAGCGCGTAGTCAGGTTCTCTTCATCTTCCTCCTCTTCGTCATCAGAAGAATCCATGGCAGCCTCGTATTTTTCTAGCTGTGCCGTGAGCTCGTCGCTGATGGCGGTGATGGGCACGTGACCCACCAAGTTGTCACCGATTGCCAAGGCAATCTGTGTTTTTGTGATGCTCACGACTTGGCCAAGCACAGAGGAGCCGGGGGTCAAGTTCTTGAAGCTGAAGTGTGCTACAGGCTTGGTTTTTTCGTCATCGGCGTCGGTTTTTTTGCCGCCGGCGCTGTGTTTCAGTTTCTTGGCCTTCTTGCGCAGCTTGGCAGCCACATCCTCAGTGCCAAGCGCACGCTTTTTCTCGGAAGACGCTTGTTCGAAAAGCACATCTTCCGTGGCCTTGTTGGAGATGGTCTTCATCTCCAACGGCGTCAAAACGGACGCGCCTCCTCTCGGAAACGCCACCTCGCTGCTGCTGAGTTTCGTTTTGGCAGCGGGATCCATTCTATGATTGTATAATAAAGAAAGGGGGTTGAGCGTGGACGTGGAAAGTGACTATACTAGTGGAGGAAAAAAATGGCATCAGACGGCATCTGGAGATGAGCTCGATGCGATGCTTGCATGCAGGTTGATTCGTGTGATTGAGACGGGCCGAGCAGTAGATAAGCTGCATATCGGAGGGGCTTCTATTTATTTGGATTATGTAAAAGTTGACAGTTTTGGGGCTCATCGTATCAGAACAGTTTCGAATTCTTCATGTTTTGTTTGATATCTCAGAATTAACTACTTGCTTGTACGTTCTCATGTACGCACCTGAGTAATCCAGATCTGTCGTGGCAGCTGCGAAAAAGGGAAGGGACCACTAAGCCAACGTCAAATTCTTTCTTAGATGCTACTTTAGAATGAATATTCAGGGAAGTCAAATCCAGATTTGTAAATGAGTCTAAAATACTCTATCAATTAATTCATACCTTATCATTAACTTAACCTCATCCTTAACTAAACCCTGCGCTGCAAGTCTCTTGCTCAACACCCCGTATTGCGCCTTTCCCCTAGCCCAATATGGAACATACTTACTTTTTCTTCTTGGTGTTCTTTTTCTTTTTGGGCTTCATGATCACCTGGCCTTCGGTGACCTCTGGTGGCTGATCCTTGAATTTCTCCTGTGACTCGAGATAAAACATCAAGTCCTTGACCTGCTCACTAAGGTCTTCGTTTTGGGCCTTTAGTTTATCATTCTCCTCAGTCAAAAACTCGACTTTCTTTGAGAGTCCCTCGCTCAAAACGTTCGACTCCTGGAGCTCTTGCGCGGCCAACTTCAACGAGACCTGTTTCATATCGATCTTTTGTTTTAGTGCAGGAATCACATTAGTGGTTACTTTGTCAAGTTTTGCAGTCAAGGACTCAAGCTTTTCCTCCATTTCAGACACTTTCAGTGAGCCGGATATTGGATCAAGAACAGACGAGCGTCTTCTCGCGCCACCCAATTGATGTTTATCCCGTAAAAGAAGCTCGTAGTATTCACGCTGACTGATGAGTTGAGAAAGCAAGAGTTCCGAGTATTCGCCGTTTTCGTTTTCCTGTTTTGCAACCACTTTTTCCTCGCCGTGTGATTTGTTCGGAAACTCGACAATCTTACCATCAGATTCACTCGTGATGAGCCTGTGCACGTATCTGTCATCCGCATAATCCCACACTCTGGACGTTGCAAGTTCCATGGCAAAGCAGTGTCCACTTTCCACGAAATGTTTCAACAGATGCTGTTCAGGCGCATACCTGCTGCACCCTAGATTGCCACATACAAGACACACCCACAAATTGTCGGTGGTCTGACAGTTCATGCAGGACTCTTCTTCGTCATCTATTGCCAAAACCAGCGAATCTGAAACGAGACCTTGCAGATGCTGCAGGTTTTGAAGTTGCTGCTGTTGCTGCATGCGCGAGTTTATCTGCAGCAACCGCCTCACTGACCGGCGGATCGCTTGGTTCGACACGCTATTTGTGTACCGGCAGACAGGGCACGTGTCATCCCGCCATTTGGAGAGGCACTGGCAGTGAAACGTATGTTGACATGGAATTGTAAGGAGCCCCGAGATCTCGCAATCTAGTTTCTCAAGACATACGGGACACGTCGGGAGTTCTACGCGTACGTGATTTTCAGGCGTCTTTGGGTCGATGGATTCATTGGGAGACGTACCCCAATTGCGCCCTGAAGTAAATGGATCATCCATGAGGAACGGAATCAAGGAGTCCAGCCCCTTTAATCCCGAGTCCAGAATTTCCCCAGACCCGGTAACATCCATGGTCACAGACCTTAAGAATATCACGTGACACGCCTCGGGCTCCATGGAGTTGAACGGCTTGCCGTCGAAATGATACTGGAACTCGGCGGCTTTGAGCGGGTCATTGAACTTAAGAAGCACCAAAAAACGATTGGGTTTCTCACTCTTGAGTATACGGATATGGGTTACGTGCTCCATGTAGTGGTCGCCTATGAAACCAAGGAGATCGGTAGCGGTAAAGTATGTAGGTAGTGCGATGATAGACAACATGGTGTCATCGCCCGGATCCATCGCCGCCGTCTGTTTCTGTGACGAGTTTGATTCATCTTCGAAGTCTCGAAAAAGCCTGATTATTCCTTCACCCAAAACCCTGGCCCTCAACGGCTCGTGGTTCCTTTTTGTGTCGTCTGCACTCATACTAGAGTCGTAGCCAGAAACAGTGATCTCTGAAACGCGGTAATCTTTGGGTACACAATTAGAGCCAAGGGTTTGCAGCACGGACAATTCTGGGTTGGGCAAAGAGCTTTCAATGGAAATATGGTACGACTCTGTTCCTATCATCCCCTGAGAAGAGTTGAGTGTGGTTTTAGAAACAAGCGTAAAAAGAAGCTTCCGTCTTTTCGCGAGGTCTCCATAGTATTAGTATTCTGCTGGAATGCCGCGGCGATCCCGGAAGGAGGAACGGGTGGGGGGGTATGACGTCTTATATTGGGTATGTATTGTTTTGTTGAAATTGGGATCACTTTAGTTAACTTGACAGATGATTTGACTTCTTTCTGTTTTTAATCACATTCTTCGAGCGTCCTTGAAATATGTGGTCTGAGTGATAAGGCATCACGTAGTCAAGATGGAAACCATGAAACCAGAACCTAATTAGAACTGCCAATAATTGGCTGAAAAATTAACGTACGGAAATTCTAATCATATGATACTAAATTCATCTTTAATGTATCTACGAAGTGTATTCTATCTTGCTCATCTACAACCCATACTTGGAAGGGTCAAAGGCCGCCAAGCTAGGAAGAATCTCACCACCACTACCAAGAATCTCCTCTTCCTTGCCGTTGAGCTCGGCAAGAGCGCCGGGATGAGGTACCCAGATCACAGTGGCATTTGCATTCTTTCCGGAGTGAACACCAGGAATACCATCCTCGAAAACCAAGCACTCCTCAATAGCAATGCGTTCCAAGCCGTCTTTATCTCTCTGCTGGTTCAACGATTCGAGACAAATATGCCAGATGTCAGGATTAGGTTTACCTTTGCCGGGAGGAATACGTGGGTCATCACCAGTGACTATATGCTCTCCAAAAATCTCAAAATGTTCGGCCAATCTGTTTGTCTTGAGCTTATAGTTCAACATGTTGGATCCAGTTCCCAAGGCCACGGGAATCTTGTTTTCTTTCATGTACTCGAGAAGAGGCAAGGCTCCCTCTAACCAATCACTTTTTTCCCAGAGAGTTTCCAAGACTTCGTAAGCCTGTTTCATGTAATCCTCAGGTGTAATATCTTTGATTTCATATGCTTCCAAGAGTCTACGCGTGGCCTCGGGTCCCGGGCGACCTTGCAAATCAAGTTTAATATCCCATGTCAAAGGCCCCTTGCCAAATTTGGCAAGCACTTTGGAAGTTCCTTCAGTGTAGATGTCCTCGGTGTTGAGTAAGGTGCCGTCCAAGTCTAAGTCGAGGTCAGTAAGATGAGTCTGGTGGGTATCGCCCCGATAAGTTGAAAACTTTATTATCTCGCATGAATTCATACATGATCTTTGACCAAGAATCATGAATTTGTTGTACCTAAACGTGTCTCAGCATTCATCAGGCATCGCTTTGTGAGATCTATACATACCGAAAAGACACGCCTTGATTCTGGGAAGTTAGTTTTTTTTTG
This sequence comes from Metschnikowia baotianmanensis, assembly GCA_030565705.1. Lineage (NCBI taxonomy): Eukaryota > Fungi > Ascomycota > Pichiomycetes > Serinales > Metschnikowiaceae > Metschnikowia > Metschnikowia baotianmanensis. The sequence goes on from JAJMCI010000058.1 coordinate 50,265, forward strand.
TCTTTAAGTTAAACGTGTATTAAGGTTGGACATACTGTTTCCTGGTCATGTTGGGGTAACGAAAGTGTTGTGGGAGAAAAAGGAAAATCAAGTTGAGGGGAAGAGATACGACTTCGCATTATGACGTGAATTCTGGGGTAGGTGAGTCAACCCCAGATCCCCGTTAACGGTTTCAGAAAAAAAAGAAATAACAAAATAATTTCATAGGGTCGACGCCTTGTAATTATTGTTTGCCAATAAAACACGAGCCACTCAAAAACTGCTTGGGAAAATCTCAGTTAAACGTGAGAGTAAGGCCTTCAATTAGGGTTTTTTTTTTTTTTGGTTTTAGTATGAGTGTTTCAGATTATAGAAACTTTGTAGTAACTTTTGTAACTGTCTTGTCTCGTGAGATACAGAATGCTAATTGAGATCCCCTCAACTGTCTCTGCTCTAATTCTGGTGGCTGAAGGAAAGATCATTTTGGGAAGGAACTTTACATTTGATTGAACTTAAGTCAAGTCCCACAATCTTACCGAGAAAAACCCAAATAAGCAATGATATATTGTAATGTACTACGAAGCTAACTCCGCCATCTACCCTCTTCTTACAAGGGAGCGTTCTTAAACAAGTAGGAGATACTCTCTCCGTTGTGAAGTCTTCTGACCGCCTCCGCCAACACGCCGGAGATGTCAATCGTATCTAGTTTAGGGCAGAGCTGCAACTTCTCCTCAAAAGGCACGGTGTTCGTGCACACGATGGCCTTGAGCTTGGAGTTGTTGATGTTCTTGATGGCGTTTCCAGAAAGAATACCGTGGGTGACAATCGCAATGACCTCCTTGGCATTGTTGTCCAACAAGACCTCGGCAGCCTTGGCCAACGTGCCGCACGTGTCGGCCATGTCATCTACAATGATACAGATCTTGTCGGTGACGTCACCGACCAAAACCATGCGTGAAACCTCGTTGGCACGCGCCCTTTCCTTGTGGATCAAGGCGAAGTTCAAATCTAGTCTATCTGCCAACCCAGCGGCTCTCTTGGCTCCTCCTGCATCTGGGGAGATGATGATGGCGTCCTTGAAACTGACTTTCTCTCTAATGTACCGCACCACGCTGGGCTCGGCGTACAAGTTGTCGACCGGGACGTCGAAGAAGCCCTGGATCTGCGACGCGTGCAAGTCCATGGTGATCACGTGATCGCACCCGGCGGTCGTCAACATGTCCGCCATGAGCTTGGCCGTGATGGGCGCTCTGCTCTTGTCCTTTCTGTCCTGTCTGGCGTAAGGGAAGTTTGGCAAAATCACCGTGATTCTACGGGCACTGGCGGTCTTGCACGCATTGATCATGATCAAAAGCTCAATGACACGGTCGTTCACCACACCGGAACCGATCTGGCAGATGATGAAAATGTCCTCGTCACGCACACTCTCGCCAATGCTGAATGTCACTTCTCCTGTAGAGTCTCTCTTCAATTCACTGGGGGTGAGTTTGAGGCCAAGACGTGTTCCTACAAGCTCGGCAAGGCCGCGGTGGACGTCGGAGGCCAAAAGTTTGATGGAATTTGAAAGCATTGCTGTGTTTAAAGGTGAATAATCGTGTCCCTATTGTTTGTGATAGAGGATATATCAAGATGGCAGAGATGACAGAGGTATCTGTGAGTGTCTGTGAGTGTCAGCGTGGATGAGCGCTAGATGGTCTAATTTCCAGCAGAGGGCGGGGTAAAGGGGCTTAGTCTAGTTTCTAGGTGAGCAGGAAACACAGGAGGATTCAGCGGGTTTGCTGAGGTCCAAGTGTGAAACTTTAGAAGGAGCTTGTTTTTGGCTTATGTCTGACCAATGGAGTTTTCGATGCCGGTTTTTTTCTCCATGTATGCGCACCTCGATGCTCGCGCAGTAATTAACTTAAGTAACTATGGGATCCCGGGGATGAGGAAAATCCAACAACGCGATCAAAAATCGAATTTAAGGTACTAAAATCTTGAGGGTCTCACATGAAGGAATTATTGGACAATCTAGTTAGATGAGCCGCTATGAATTTGTATTTGCGGCCGCAAGTTTTGTGGTTGATGTGGCTAAATTGGTGAGAACTTCCCCACGTGACCTTACCCCAGAGAGGGTCTGGCCAATGAATACCATTGAATTGTAAAGGGCTCCACTCACACTTATAGGTCAATTGGCATGAAATTTCGTATTAAAACGCTTCTATGGCTTTCGTAATACCCAAGTTTCAAACTTTGCAAATCTCAACAATCTTCCCTCGTTCTATTCCTCACACCTCTCCCATTAGAAGAGACCCTGGAAGTCGTCGTAGTTGTCCTCGTCATTGGCGTCATTCAGCTCTGTGCCGAGGCCAGCGGTATTAGAGTTCTCATTTAACAGCCCAGACCCTTCTCCGGTGTTTCCTGACTCGTCTCTGTCGACGTCCATCTGGTCCTCGTCTGGCTCCTCGTCCTCTTCTGGCTCTTCATCCTCGTCGTCTTCATCGTCATCTTCCTCCTCATTTCCGCGAGCACCGCCGGGAACAACATTAGGGGCTTGCTGTTTGCTTTGCTGCTCGCGGATCTTGGCCAACTCGCGTTTCTTCAAGTCAAGCTGCGCCTTAAGGTTATTATACGCAGACTGGAACTTCATCCGCATCATCTTGTAGCTGGCGGTCGCGAGCAAAACCTTCTGCTTCTCCGCGGCGTTCTGGAGATCGGAGATCTCCTCCTCGAGCTTCTTCGCCCGCGAATTTTCTTGTCTCGCGTCATCATCCACATCTTCGTCGTCCTCATCATCCTCGTCTTCGTCGTCCTCTCCCTCGTCATCCTCATCATTGGCGTTTTGTCCTGCATCTTCGTCGGCATCTTCCTCGTTGTCGTACTCCGATTTCATGAGCACGGTTGCCGCAGCGGTGTTGGAAGTTGAGTCCAAGGCATCAGCCAACTCCTGTTCTAGGGCGATGTCGAGGTCGGCCTCAATATCAAGTGCCATCTGGTCATCCTCGTCGTCGTCCTGGTCACCAAGCCCGTCTTCAGCTGTGCTGGCCTCGTGCTCAGAAGTACCTTGTTCAAGCATAATTGAGGCTGTGGAAGCAGTACGCTGGTGCATATGCTGAGGCCTGCCGCTTTCGGTATGTCGATGCGTCTGGGCCTTTGGATTCACGTATTCGTAGTGACTTTCCTGTGCTTCAGTATCGCGCCGCACAATCTCGTCGACCCGCAGCTCGATATCTGTCATGAGCCGATGGTTCACTTTCATAGGACGGAAACGGCGGTAGACGTCTTCAAAGGAGTTCAGGAGCCCGTGTTTGTACACGGTTTTCGACGGGCGGATCTCTTTGTTCACAGACAACTTGTAGAGCGGGTGAGTGTATGTGTATTCCTCGGGCACCTCGAAGTCGGCCTCCATGTTCAAGTTCTTCGGGTTGATTGTGCGCAAGACGAGCAAGACCTGGCTGACGTCGATCGTTTTCACGAGGTTTTTCTTATCTACGGTTTTGTAAAGCTCCGTGAGGGTCGGCATGTCCACGAGACGTGCAGAATAAAGCGTCAGGTTCACGTTCACCACCGCCTTGTCACGTGTGATCCACTTGATATTGACGTTGGAGAAATCGCCCGTGTCTGCCGCCGAATGTAGAAAATCGAGGCTGGCGTCGTCGAGAAATCTAACTGCGATCGCCTGTTCTAGTAGGGGGTCATCCTCCACATCTGGCGCCTCGGAGTCGTAGCCTTCTCCAGGCACACGCGTGGGTTTTATACGCACTTTGGGTACTTTCTTCAAGATCGGCTGCGCGTGCCCATTGTGTTCTTTTTGTGTCGAGGAGCCTGCGGACGACGTGGAGTTTGCCTTTCCTAGACTGATTTTGAGTTTCTGGAGTTTCTCCTTGGGCGCTTTGGTTTTGCTGATGCCGCCCAGAGGCTCGCTTAAAGGTTTGTGCTTGATTTTGATCCTCGGCATCGGCCTAGGTTCCGAAGATTCCGGCTCCGTTTTCACGATATTCTTTTTCAGAGGATTCACCTTTAGTTTGATCTTCAAAGGCATTGTGTATTAGGATGTATATGGTGTGAATGGGCCGGTTGAAGGTATAAGAAATGAAGAGTAGTAGAGTCTCAATAGGTAGGTTTCGTGTGTTGTGTGCAGGCTCTACCGGTTTCAGTACGTGGATATTTAAAAACGCTAAGAGGTTTAATAATCATTCTCAGGTTCCAGATTTTTGAAACAGTTCAGCTTTCAAACATAAAATTTTCTAGCTTTTTTTGTTTTTTCGGAATGTGGAGTTGTCGTAATGTTGAACTTTTCGATTCGCAGGTGTGCCTGTGAACCCCCGATACTTGCCCACTGCGATACGTGCCCCCCGATACTTGCCCCATACAAACTGAAAAGTCGCCCGCGCATTACTCTCACGCCTCGCACACGAGAGTGTATTATTTGAAAATTACGTCTAAAATACTTCAATTGAAGTAGTACTCGACAGTAAAATTTTGGTAGAAACCACCCAGAAATGCATCCTGTGGATCCTTAAATGCTCGAATAACTGTGACTCACGTGATCAGTTTCTCAAGTTGTCCATACAGATCACGTGAATATCACATGACAAGATCTCACTGTTTACAACCGCGGCTTGAAAGCGCGTTTTGACTAATACCAAAATATAAACACTGCGTAAAATAAGACATGCATATACACTGTACTGTACTAAACCTAATAATTAGCTTTGAAAAATGCCAGGGAGAGACATATCACCAACTCAAAGATTAGCAATCCGGAACTATGTGCGTGATACGATTCCACGGCCAAATAATCATCAAGTTGTTAATTGGTTTGAGAAAAAGTATAAACGAAATATTGACCGGAGAACAGTTGGTAGATCTCTAGGGGATAAATACAAATCACTTGATGACATAAAAGGCCGATTGCCCAAGGAAACAAGAACACGACGGTCACATTGGCCTGAATTGGAAAGACTCGTTTATGAGTGGCTTGTAACAATTGAGGAGAGCGGAGGGATGGTCAAAGAAACAGATATTTTGAACAAAGCTCGAGTTATTTGGTCAGAGATCAAGAGACCGGGAGATGAAGACCCTTTGTTTTCCAACGGATGGTATGACAGGGTGAAACGCCGCATGGGTTTGAGACAAAGAACAGTGTGTGGAGATATCGAATTGGAAGAAAAGATTATTGCGCTCAATGAACTGTTCTTTCCTGATACAAGCGATATCGAGCAAACCGACTGCATTGCGGATGTACAAGAAAGCCTTTTCAACATTGTGAGAGATATGTTGCTGACTATTGAGGAAATTAAACCCCTCGTTAAAACGCATTTATCCTCAGAGTTACAATTTCACGTGGATGCCTTAGAAAAGCATGCAAATGAGATCAAGAAGTTATTGGTCAACAAAGCCTAGTTGGCATCAGTATTCTCGTCCCTTGCTGATGATTCTTAACGAAGATATAGTCTGTAATCACATACATTTAACTCAAATCTTCTCGCTACGCAACCTGTCGAACCAGGGCCCGTTTAGCTTTATTGCCACTTATTAAATAGAAGCTAATATCAAAGTGCTCATATGGAGCGGTATCCCAGAACAAGTTTATAATAGATGAACGTAGCAATCACAAACATATTCTTTCAGCTCGGCCATCAAGCAAATGATGTTCGCAGCACGTGATTAAAACACGTGACTAAAGTGTAGTATGCAGAACTGTACTTCGAAGAAAAGTGCGAAACCGTCTACGTGCCCCCCCCGTTACTCGCCCGCATTTTGGGGGAGGGCAAGTATCGGGGTTTCACTGTAGTACGTAGACCCCAAGAATGACGTATTCAATACTTACAGTCATTTGGAGATCTCACTCTGCTTTCAAGAACGCAGTGATATTCTCCCAACACAAATAAAATAACTGTGTATTTCAGTAAACACTTTCAACGTCTTCCGTGGTTTCACGGCTGCACTGCAGCTATTCATTTGAGTTCTCAAAGGTCTATCCTCATATCTGATCCAGCCAACGCACCCATGAGGTCAAAGAAGGGAAAATCCATGTACTCCTTCGTCTTCCATAAATTGTAAACCGACTTGGCCACGTACCTTTGGGACGTCACTATTTGGAAGACTCAGTTGCCGAACCATACATCAGTCATCACAAAGTAGCCCTTATCACCTATATTCTCGCCCCAGGAAATCTCTTTCATCCAACTTACAGGCTTCCCGGAGCTATGCAAATGCACCCCCGTAATCACCATGGCATGTGTCATAGCGAAAAAGCTGGTCTGCAATCTCTTCAGCTTGGAGAATTTCAAGGAAGTGTTCAATGCAAGCTCATAGTCACATGCATCGGTGCCCAAAATTCCGGTTGCAATGGTATTAGAATTCCCCACGTCAGAACCAAAGAAGATCCCACGTTGCTTTTTAACATGGACATTGTAGCAGCTTCGAATTTTGGAAACTCCAAGCTCACATACTCGAAAGGCTTACTGCCGGAAACATTGTTCGACCTATCCACAGTAAACTCGTTGATCAGATCTCTGAGGTCATGAATGAGAGAATCTCTTGGAAACATCGTAGCGCGTGTGGCTCATGGAGAAATCAAGAGGTGTCGTTTAATACGTTTAGAACATACCGTATTTATCAGCGAAGTTCCACTTGAACAGAACTTCCGGTTTAGGGGGACTACCCAAAGATAAGGCGAGGATGTTACACCAATTTATCCATGGAGTTTTGCATAGCGAGAATATCATGTTTGAGTGTGCCTTTCTGCATCAACTTCCTCAAAATTGGCCCGTACTCCCGCAACTTATTGTTCAAGAAATAGTTCAGTTTTGCCGGAGCTGTAGCCTTGCATTAGCCGATAAAACCTAATTTGGTGCCTCACCATACTTCCTGATTACGTTTACAATCACATCCTACTGGCCGCGGTCACTCACAGACCCCGAGAGCAAGAACTTCAGGAGATGTGAATCCAAAGGCTCGCTGGTGGTGTCAATGGTATTTTTCAAGCAAGAGTTGGCACTTTGCAACTTGTCGTAGAGGACAAGATAGCTCTGTGACGAAGGGAAATTGTGGGGTTCAAGCTGTAATAACTGATGATGTGAGTTCTCCAGACATGGCAGTTGTCGAGAATCCAGCATTTTTCAAAAGATTTCTGGCTATTCAAAAACGCTGGCGACCCGATGGTTTCCACCTGTACGTTGAAGAAGTAGCGGTCATCAACGGGACTTTCGAGCCGCTTTTACCAACGATATCGGTAATCCCATTATTAGCAAGCGTGTTCTGAACCGATCTGTTTTAAAGGTCCTCTTAGATTCGTGTTTACAAGCCATTAAGTTGCTGACCGTGATACCATGTGAAGAGTCAAAGGAATCGATGGACAAGCCTTTCACAAGAGAGTCCAAGTGAGACGCGTCAGCCTTTTCATTCGGAATATCTCCGGAAAATAGGACATTTTTGGTTTCTTTATTTTTTAATTAGTTGCTCCCATATTGAGTTCTAACTTATTGTTTTGCGGGAAATTCCGCATGTTGCACGGGGAGCAAAAAAGGAAACTAATGGTTTTCAAAACTCATGAGCTTCAAAATCCACGTCCAGCCGGAAAAAAAAAAGATGGGGAAAAGAAAAATATCTCAACAAAGCAAAGTCGCAAAGTGTAGGTAGAAAACAAAAAGAGAAGATTTCCAGATAATAGAAGGAAATATCAGTCTTTTTATAGACTCTCGGTATGAGGATCTATGGCTTAATCAGATCGGGCCACACGGCCGTCTGGTGCTTATGCGCGCAGATATGGGGTAGAGTCGGCCGTAGCGCTGATAAGAGTGTTAAGTCATGGAGAGTGTCTCAGTTTTAATTCGACATTAAAGATGCTAGATATATATATCTCAATGACATCAATCTCTATGGAATATTGTTCACCTTGATAATCAAGATATGACCCAAGAAGTCAAGATTGGGCTACCGATCCATTTGATCCTCCTCAGTGATAGCTGGTTATGAAGCCCTTGGCTTGGCCATTCCCACGCACAGACTGTGAATGGTGGCATCGCCGTGATGGTGATATTTGTCTTTGAACCCCACATTACCCACTTTTTAAGAGAACGAAAGTATTCTTTCAAGGGATTAAATTGAGGATTTTTAATCTGATTTCTTGTTTACGTCTGTCAGAGTTCTAAAAGCTGAACATCATACGTCTTGGAGGCAAAGCTACACATTTCTTGTCTTGATAGTGCCCATGTTTTACCTTCAGACTCTTCTCCGAAGTATGTTCTCTGCAATCGAGTCGCGAAATAAAATCCCAAATTCTCCTGGTCTGGAACCACAAATCTTAACCATTGATGGAGTGAGTGCATACGCGTCACAGTAGCCAGTCATTATTGGTGCCACATTCGTCATTTCCGTTTCGACAGACTGGGGTACGGTATATGACATGGTCATTTTAATCATTTACTCTCTCATGGTGGAGATGACAGGTGAAGATTGCTGGCAGTATTGCCAGCTATATGATGTTTTTACGCTTTAACTGAAACATTTCGCCGACTATAGTCCAGTGAGCTACCTTTTTGATTAAGAAACGATTCAAACGCATTCTGACATAGAGTTTAAAGATTCAATTTAAGATTTCTTGAGGAAACTCAAATAATCCGCGACATACTGGTTTCCCGGGTACGAATGGGTATTGTTTCGTTTTCGCAGCCAGTTTTTTCTGCTGCGGCTCTTTTTGCAGACGCAGCAAAATGCGACCTTCCCCCCTCCACAGCCTAATTATCGTTTATACGAAGCTTTGTTGGAAATTATTCTCACAGGACAGCGAACACTTTAATGTGATTGGTTTTTAGAAATCTAGATCAAGGATTCCTCTCAAAAAAGTAAATCTTCGACCTCTAAAATCTACTGATTCCACTTCTGTTCTCGGACCTGCGCCTAAGTTGGGGCGGCAGCAAGCGTATTTTTCGCGAGCTTCTACGACAACATGAGCATGGGCTTATCTTTCATCGGAGACTGCCCACCACTCGCATCACGAGAAATAGAGGCCGGGTCAAAACCAAATTGGACCCCGTTTTTTCCTCATTTTCTAAAGACTTCCAATTCGCACTCAGCGTTTTGTGAACACCAAAGGGTTACTCTTAAAAAAAGGCCTGCCTCTCTTCTACCTTCACACCTAGACTACCTCCCGCATTTTTCACTTCCCTCACGTCTTTCGCTCGTCTCGATCTACTCGCTCAAATGCCCACTAGACCCCTGTTTCGTGGTGGCCGGCGGCTGAGCTCGTTTCAGCGTCGGTCTCGTCAGAACAGTGTCACCTCGCTTGAGTCCAATGCGCTAGTCGACGACAACACCCTGGAGATGTTCTCCGGTGTGGCATCGGATATCATTCCGTCGTCCATCTCCTCTTTCCATTATGCACACCACTTTGCACAAAGAGCCGGTGATGACGATGTGCTGACCGAGACGCTGCCGCTTCTCGAGGCTCAAAGCAGAAACCCACGCGGCTCCAGTGCCGATTTGCAGTCGTTAAGGTCCAATGTCACCGCCGTGCTGACGGAATCTGCCGCTGGAAACTTCAGGTTCTTCACCACCGACACCATCGAGGCTGCGCCCGGTGGTTCCACACTCGAAAACCCGGACTTTCCCGTGGACTACAACACCAACTGGGAGTACTCTGTCGATAAGTTCAACGACGAGGAAAGCTCAAATCCGCCTGATAATACCATCCTCCCTTCGAACTCTCGCCTCTCCGTGTCCAACACAAACTTCCACGACCCCTTTGGAGACTCCGAAAGAGCCCCTCGGTCCACGCAAATGCGTGAGGAATTCTCGCAAGGATCCGAGGAGGACACCCGCTCAATTTACGAGGAAAGATACCGCCGTAGAAGCTCTGCGTCCAGTGGAAAGAGCTTTGTATCTGGCAGCGAAGCCTCGGAGCGCCTGCACGCTGACGAATATGCTCTCTTGGACGACTACACTCCTGTTTCAAAGCATCAGCGGTACTACTTGGCGGAGGAAGACATTGTCGTTGGAATTGCAGGGTATGCCAACTGCCTCTGGAAGACTGTTCTCTACTACGTGATTTGCATATGCACTTTTGGGCTCGGCTACCTAGTGTTGCGCTGGATCCCGCGCTATAGAATCAACTTGATGGGCACACCTTGCGCCTTAGGTAAAGCCGACTGGTGTATTGTGGAAAACGAGTACGGAGAGTTGGTGATCACGGATATCTCTCGCATCAAGTTTGGCGAGCGTCTCTCGAACTTTCTCACTGTGTCCACCAAGCTGGAGGAGGACGGATTTGACGCTTCCTCGGCCAAGGAACCCAATCCCGTGATTCCATACATTCACTGTTTCGAGTATCGTTACATAAAATTCTTCTACAGTCCCGTGGACGACATGTTCAAAACCAACTCTACCTGGTACGATGTCCACTGGCTCAATGCCAAGAATCTTCGTGAGGGTACTTCCCAGGCGCTCCAAGAGCAGCGTGCTGAGATTTTCGGGAAGAACAACATCTACATTCGCGAGAAATCCAATATCCAGCTTTTAGCAGATGAGGTCTTGCATCCATTCTACATCTTTCAGGTCTTTTCTGTCCTTCTTTGGCTTGCAGATGACTATTACTACTACGCATCTTGTATTCTCTTCATCTCGCTTGTTTCAATCGCAAACACGCTCGTGGAAACTAAAGCCACGATCGCCAGACTCAAAGAAATGAGCGTGTTTAATTGCGACATCAGAGTGTGGAGAAACGGGTTCTGGACGCAAATTGATTGTGATGACTTGGTGCCCGGTGATGTATTTGAAGTTGATCCCTCACTCTCCATCATTCCTTGTGACGCCTTATTGATCAACGGTGAATGTGTGGTGAACGAATCCATGTTGACTGGAGAAAGTGTTCCTGTCTCAAAATCTTCCGCTACAAATGACACTGTCCAGTACCTCACAGAAAACTTCACGAACTCTGTCTTGAACCGCTCTTTCTTGTACAGTGGAACAAAGCTTCTTAAAATGAAGACGTCGAATGATGAGCCTGTTCTTGCCATGGTAGTAAAGACTGGATTCAATACAACGAAGGGTTCTTTAGTGAGATCGATGCTCTTTCCAAAGCCGGTGGGATTTAAATTCTACGAGGATTCGTTTAAGTACATTGGTTTCATGACACTTGTTGCAGTGGTTGGGTTCATCTACTCGACATATAACTTCATCCAGTTGGGCCTCTCAAAGAGCATCATGATCTTCAGGGCTTTGGATATCATCACCATTGTGGTTCCACCAGCGTTGCCTGCCACTTTGACTATTGGCACATCTTTTGCAGTCACCAGGCTCAAGCGCAAGCTGATCTTCTGCATTGCCCCCACACGCATCAACATCGGAGGTAAGATCGACGTGGCCTGTTTCGACAAGACTGGCACTTTGACCGAAGATGGTCTAGATATCTTGGGCGTTCACCCTACAAAGAATGCTGAGGGAAGAAAAGAAATTGTGTTCGAGCTGATCGTCCCCAGTGTCGGCGGATTATCGCAACAACTGATTGTGAGTTCCGGCAAGGATAATATGTTTGAAAGTAAAAACCTTCTTCTAGGATGTATGGCTTCTTGTCACTCCTTGAAATTGATTGACGATGGACTTCTTGGAGATCCGCTCGATGTGAAAATGTTTGAATTCACAGGTTGGAATTTCACTGAAGAATTTGGTGGTTTATCTGTCCCTCTTGTTTACGACAGTGTGGGGAAGGAAACTTTCGGATACAAGATCCTCAAGGAATTCGAGTTTATTTCTGCCTTGCGTAGGATGTCTGTTCTTGTCGAGAAGGACGGTACTAACTACATTTTCACGAAAGGTGCGCCAGAGGTTATGATTGACATCTGTGATCCAACCACCATCCCATCGGATTTCGAAGAGTTGCTTCACAAATACACTCATGGCGGTTACAGAGTCATTGCTTGCGCTAGCAAGAGTTTGGCTCTGGGATCAGAGTGCAAGAACATCGAAAGATCCAAGGCCGAAAAGAACTTGGTTTTTTCCGGATTCATCATTTTCGAAAACAAACTAAAGGCTTCCACGAAAGGAACTTTGAGACAGTTGCGGGATGCTGAGATACGAAGCGTCATGTGCACGGGTGACAATGTTCTTACTGCTGTAAGCGTAGGCAGGGAATGCGAGTTGATTGATCCCATGGTCACACAGGTCTACATTCCTAGGTTCGCTGATGATGATGAAGGTCTTAGTTCAGGAGGAACAGGGCTCATTTGGGAGGATATGCACAATCCACAAAACAAACTAGACCCTACCACGCTTCAAAGAGTTACTCAAGATATTCGGGATGATGTCCACGAGTACATCTTGGCCATCACTGGAGACATTTTCCGGTATGTTTTGGTTGAGTTGCAACGGCCAGAATTGAAAGAGGCAATCTTGATGAAATGTAACATTTTTGCCAGAATGTCGCCGGATGAAAAGCATGAGCTTGTGGAGCAACTTCAGAAGCTCGACTACACTGTTGGTTTCTGTGGAGACGGTGCGAATGACTGTGGTGCTTTGAAGGCAGCAGATGTCGGCATCTCATTGAGTGAGGCTGAAGCTTCGGTTGCTGCCCCGTTCACACTGGGCGTCTTCGAGATTTCATGTGTCTTGGATGTCATCCGGGAGGGAAGATCGTCGTTGGTCACAAGCTTTTCGTGTTTCAAATACATGTCGTTGTACTCAGCTATTCAGTTCATCACGGTGAGTTTGCTCTACAAGCGGGGAACAAACTATGGCGACTTTCAGTTCTTGTACATTGACCTTTTCCTCATTTTGCCACTTGCCATTTTCATGTCGTGGTCCAAGCCTTACGGGAAGTTGGTTGTGAAACGCCCAACTGCAAACTTGGTGAGTCCGAAAGTCTTAATTCCTCTCATGAGCCAGATCTTGGTCATCGCAATGTTTCAGATCGGTGTTTGGCTCTATGTTCAGCAACAGCCATGGTATATCAAGCCCGTCCCCTCTGATGATGACAACGATGTGAAGTCGTCTGATAACACGATCCTATTTCTTTTCACGAATATGCAATACATCTTAAGTGCAGTGGTTCTCAGTACAGGACCACCGTATCGGGAGCCCATCAGCAAAAACAAACCCTTCTTGATAAATTTGCTTTTGGCGTTTGGTTTGTCCACCCTTTTATTCAGAATTGATCAGGACTCTTGGTGGGGTGACTTCTTGGAGCTTACCAAAATGTCACTGCAAGCATATCTTGTCATTGTCATTGCCGCATTTGCAAACCTCGCACTTCTGTACGAGGGTGAGCAAAGGTTATTTAAGCACTTCGCTCTGATTTATAAAAGAGTTGTCCATCGCAACCGCAAGAGCAAGAAGAAGTTCAAGAACTTGACCAGCGATTTCAGAGTCGTTGTCTAATAAGGGGCACGTCCATCGCATTATTTATTTCTAGAATGATAGATCACAATAGACAAATACCAAAGGCGAGCTCCGCCCATGTTTCAAAATACATGAGGGTTTCTCAGCCAATTAGGGGCGCGGTAGATAATTTGCAAAAGAAGGGAGAATTGCCGGGCCATATGGATAAGATACAGGTCCCGGGTTACGAGATCTTCCCAAAGGTATTTTGTGGGGTAACTTTTCGTATTGAGGTCGTGTGTCGCACGACGCGAACTCTCTTTCGGTCCCTTCGTAAATGTGGGGGTGAAATATATCAAACTGTTCAGAAACTCAGCAGGAACCATGATGTCTTTGATGACAAAAATTAGGCATCAAAGGTAGAGCATCCCGCCAAATTATAAAATTACCGAAAGAATATATGTATATAGGAGGATGATTGTCAAAATTCTCGAGACACATCTGCACGGCTGAGCGGAAGTGGCCGGAGTTTGACGGACTTTTTTCCCAGCTCCGAGCCCGCACGGAATTTACAAGTTGTGGGGCTACTCATTGGCCCAAGCGAAAAAGAATCGGCTACGGCCCAAAAATATACGAGTGCGTGGGAGGCGCGCCCGGCGTTAAAGAATGGCGCATAGAGAATGTTCAATCTCTGGGGTCAAACAATCACACCACTCTGAGAATAATGCCCAAGGGTACTCATTATCAATCTGCTTAGAATTTTGACAAACGTAACTCTGAGCTAGGGCTTAGAAATTCCAGTTCACCTGAGAATATATGCCACTCTTTCTCTCGGCATCGAACTCGATGTAGCTAGCCAAAGATACTCGCTCGGCATCGCGCGAAACGGCAAACCCGAGTTGTGACCTGCACACGCGTAGAGGTGGCCCATCGCCCGCCTTCCCCGCACAGAATTCCACCTTATAAGTGGCTTTTCCGCCGCGTCGGCAGAGCGTATATCCGACTCGGACTTTACAGATCAGTGGCTTTTTTCGCAGGACGATACATC
>JAJMCI010000059.1:0-64727 GCA_030565705.1 Metschnikowia baotianmanensis
ACGAAAAACCTAAACGCCGTCCGTCCAGAATTCGCAGTAGAGATCGAGAATCTGCTTAAAGACTCCCCAACAAACGTGAAGGTAACCATGAACAAGATTGGGCGGTTTAATTCTGGGAGTGAATTTCAATCTGTCGTATGCAAATGAAAAGGATCGTGCCGTACTAAGCGATGTGCCAGCTTCAAGGCAAAAGTCCCATGCTCGCAGCATTGCGGTCATCATTGCCAAAACTACTAGTCAATAGCCCAAGGAACTCAGCTATCAATCTTTCGGAGAGCTTCAATTTTTTTGACGGGGAGTCAAATTTAGCTGTCGTCTGATTCGATCTGTCGTCTGACGAGGAGCAACAAAAAGAATAGGTGGTAGTTGAGTAATGGCCAATAATTTATACTAATAGTTCGGTAATAAACATTTCGACCGAGAATTGCATAATAATCTACATATTGCATATGTATTGTAGTCTTATTGGGAGCTTTGATTATAAAACTTTTTGAAAATTAAAGTATATTTAGAGTAACGTATAACACCACCAGTGCGGACACACGACCCGCGCGGACACTAAACGCGAGACGCGTCTTTTTTAAAATTGTATTTTTTTCAAACACGTGCAATGCCACGAATTCGGCATGAAAAATCTTCAAATTCGGAGACACAAGAGATTCGTATCAAATTCGCGCTTAAGGACTTTAAGGCTGGTAAATTTCCCTCTGTGAGAGCTGCAGCGAAGTGGTGTGAGATACCTTCCTCAACTTTGAATGATCAAATTTATGGACGCAAATCTCATGGGTTAACACACCAAAAATTCACTAAATTGACCACAGATCAAGAGTCTTAGCTTGTAAGATGGGTTTTAGATATGGATTCCCGAGGATTACCGCCCCGGCCGCAAAATATTCGAAAAATGGCTAATTTTCTTCTCGCGTCGCGTGGGACGGATGCACAGATAGAAGTTGGTGTAAACTGGACCTGTAGACTCATGGCCAGGCACCCAGAACTTGAGATTCATCCCTCAAAGCGCTACGATTACCAAAGATAAAAATGTGAACACCCCGAGGTCATGAATGCGTGGGTCAATGTCGTACAAAATGCGCTCACTGAACACGGCTTTGATCCTGATGACATTTACTATGTTGACGAAACCGGCTTCATGATGGGCAATACACTGTCTTATAGAGTCATAATGCGCTGACAAATAATTTAAAGATTCGGACGAGCTCCGTGAAGGCAGTCTTTGAAGAGTTGCCCACCCTTGCCGAAAGCTGGTCGCACTCTGATCAGATTGCGAGCAAAAAAACCACCGAAATCATTGCCACACAAAGACAAGAAAATGAATTAGAAAAGAAAACCCAAAAGCGAATCGCCAAAAAAGCTGATTTTTGCTCGATGATTTTTTAGAGCTCGAGTCCAGTCTGCCAGCATCTATAAAAGGTGATATGAGCGAAAACTCCAAAGTGGATGACCCTCTTTCAAAGCCACGTAAAAAAATAATAAGAAAGTGTGGGAGTTGTAGAAAGCAAGGACATAATATTTTGACATGCACAGTTTTGCCCGATAAAATTTGAATATCAAAT
Source organism: Metschnikowia baotianmanensis (assembly GCA_030565705.1). Taxonomy (NCBI): domain Eukaryota; kingdom Fungi; phylum Ascomycota; class Pichiomycetes; order Serinales; family Metschnikowiaceae; genus Metschnikowia; species Metschnikowia baotianmanensis. Next base: position 1,572 of record JAJMCI010000059.1, read on the forward strand.
CTAACAAGAATTACCACTCAATTTTGTATTATACATTTTTAATTGGCTGCGAAATTATGGAAGTGTCCGCGCGGGTCGTGTAATACGTTATGAGATTTAATGTCGGAGGTCTTTCCGAAATAGGTAATTGTGTTACTAGTATACAGAAGTGTCGATGGATTGGCCGCGTCGATGGATGGGGCACGACATTTGTTTTTCCTCAGAGTACACAATAAATTCTTGCATACAATTCCGGCGCTCAAAATTCCTGCTTGGGTGATGCCTTCGCAAACGAAAAAAACGCCCTTGAACAAAAATTCTGACCAGAGCATGTCTTACAAGCTCTGGCTCGAATTAGTAGAAAGAAGAATGCCAAGAAGATCACAGGTAAATAAACAGCCGGGACAGGCTATTTTTCATTCTCGTAGAAGCCCCCAGTTTGAAACATAGACCAAATTATCAAAGTGCAGTACCTGCATGTTCCTAAACGAGACACACTTCCAAATGAGGCAATAAGATTTTGCGATCTACCCCGGTTTAACCGCTCTAGGTAAAAGACACCGTCGGAACCGGAACACCAGCTACTTCAAAAAATGGAGATTTCCAAGTGATTTCCCAAACAAGAAAAGAGGAAGAATCATTCATGAAATGGGCTGAAACGAGTAATTACTGACTGTCACACTGTTTTGCCGGACAAGTATATAATCCAGCCAGCTTCCTTGCTAGCTCTAAGTTTCTTTTTCTTTATCCACTTTCTTCAGACTCGAAGTTACCGAACACAATACCCAAAGTCACCAATGAGATTATCTACAGTTTCTACCACACTCGCGTTGGCATTGCTTGCAAACGTGCAAGCCGCCCCAGCAGCCGAGAGTCCCACCCCAACATCTGCTCTTACCAAAAGACAGACCGAGGAGATAAATGACCTCATTGTCTTAATCAATCAGCACACAGTTAAGAGAAGCATGATTTCGGATCCTGTTGAGCTTCATGCTAGAGAATATGCGATCGTGACTCAAATTTTGGCCGCCATCAATTCCACGAACTTGGCTCCCCTCATCATTCGTGGATTGATCACCAACCCAGTTTTGCAGCCGATCGTGACTGCAACAGTTGAGATCTTGATAAGGACTGGTGTCGTCTCATTGAAGACATTGCTCACTGCTATCAACGACTCAGGTTTGGCCGTGAGAGTCATCGACGACTTGATCAAGGATTGCTCGCTCTATCAAGATATTTTCAAGTTGGCCTTGAGAGAAATCACAAACTTGGTGCCAAAAATCGAAGACAAGCTTGCTGGCAAGAGTGTCACTGCTAAAAGGTTGGACGGAGAAGAAGAGTTTGGTTTGGAGGCCAGGGACACTGCGTCTCCTGGTCAAGAAAGATTGCTCAGCGGAAATGAGATAGTCGAGAACTTGTTGGAGTCATTAGCCAACTCTGGCTTGGCTTCTTCCGTTGTGAGGTCTTTGATTGTTGACCCTCAATTCTTGCAGTACGGTGCCTCGTTGATTAAGCAGTTGTTCGACGATAAGCTCATCAGCTTCGTCTCGTTGATTCGTGCAATCACTGAATCCGGTTTGGTGACATCTTTGTTCAAGGAGTTCTTCAGATTCTCAACATTGAAGACAGTCATTTTAAATTCTTTGGCAGCTAGTTTCAACAGGTGTGGTGGCTCGACAATTACCGGTAGACCCACAGGTGTCACTACCCAATCAACTACAACAACTAGACTTCCAAGTTTCACTGCCACAGGAACAGCAGTTCCTTCGGGTACTGTGACAGCTTGCAAGAAGAGAAGAAAGAGAAGATCCTACAACTATTAAGTCTGAAAAAGAAAAATGAGTGGAACATCGATTTGCGACGGTCAAAAAAGACAAAAAAAACAACAACAACCTGACTGTAGCACAGCTACCCTAAGTACTATAGTGAAAAATAAATGATATTGAGAATTCTTCTTAATACTGTATGGAAGTAATAAACCATCCCTTAAGCCACTACTCAGCAAAATCAGCCTGGAAATCATATAGCGAATTACGCGAGATAGCGGCTTTTCCGGCCTAATCTTTTTTCCTCACATTGACCATTCTCGAAAGTTACGTGACCATTCACTGCCCTACTTCGCCCTAACTTTTGTTTTAACTGTCTAATTAAAAGGGAAGAAAAAGCATCTCAGTTTTCAATTCTAGGCTTCAGGAATGATAGACTCAAGGGACTGTGTAAACCGGTTCTTTATTGTTTTTTAAAGAAACGTATCGTATTACAGGAAAAAACATCCCCTACTCAACTAAGGATTACCATGTGTAACCCGACTCGGGATTTGCGCAGGCCGCCCGAGGCTTTGGAATTACGAGCTAGTAAATTATAAAAGGACTCGTAGGGCTGCCCGAGATTATTGAAATGGCATCTTTTTATAAATACACCGATAAACTAAGCTGGTAACTACACACTAGCTAACTATCTTTAAACTCTGGATACTCGTATTCAGAACCGGTGTGACAAAGCTTCCTGATATAATTTTGATAATGGGCGTGTGGCGTAGTTGGTAGCGCGTCTGCTTTGCATGCTGAAGGTCATTGGTTCGATTCCGATCTCGTCCATTTTTTGCTCTTTTCAGCTACTTCTTTTCTACAAAAAAATGCCGATGAAAAAGACAAATCGACATTTCCCTGTATGTTATCTAATTCGAGTTTATCTCGATAGTTTTGTTTTTGGTGGTGAAAGCCCTTTTTTGCTTCATTTACAAGTCGCGCGAAAATGCGGGCTAACATTTCACGCGTACGTGCCCATCACAAACTATTGATAGTATTCATAACACAACAATGCCAGGGTATGTCATTCAGTAACGGACGCTTATTCTCTTCCATCTTTGTGTAACTGTTTAATTGCGCTAGATTGCAAACTTGCACGATATGATCGAAAACTTCACACCGGAGGAGTGTGTCTGCGTGCCCTGCTTCTTCTGATACTAACATACTAGAGAAATCGTGTCATTCCAATTGGGTCAATGCGGTAACCAGGTTGGGCTCAAGTACTGGGAGCAGATGGCACTTGAGCATGGAATTCTTGCCGATGGTACACCCCAGCGTTTTGTCAATAAGCAGCTCCATTTTGAGAGTCACAGTGAGACGTATCCCTCAGACGAGTCCCTAGTCCATGAGCGCACAGATAATACAAACGTGTTCTACACGTACAGTGAGCAAAATAAATATACACCGCGGACATTGCTTATCGACTCCGAGCCATCCGTGATTGGAAAATGCTTGTCAAGCTGCCCAATGTTCAACCCTCGTAACGTACACTTAAGTGAAGGTGGGACAGGCGCAGCCAACAACTGGCGCCATGGCCACTCATACGCCACACAACACGAAGATGAACTCACGGACCTCATAGATCGCGAGTTGGATAAGTGCGACAATTTGTCCACGTTTCAGCTCTTCCACAGTGTCGCTGGAGGCACGGGTTCTGGCGTGGGCAGCTTTCTTCTCGAGCTATTAAACAATCGGTACGGCCGAAAGAAATTGATTTCAACATTTCTGATCTTTCCGTCGAATGATAAAACGTCAGATGTGGTTGTACAACCTTATAATACAGTGTTGACATTGAAGCGACTCATCGAACACAGCGACGCGTCCTTTGTTTACGACAATGACTCCTTAAATGCGTTGGAATCCTTATTGCTATCCCCAGAGTCTGACAGGGCTGCATCTATGACTTCTGCTTTCGAAAGGGAGAACAAGCTTATTGGATATATCGCATGCGGAATCTCCAATCCGTTGAGATTCCCTAGTTATATGTACAGCTCGTACGAGTCGATCATCTCGACATTGGTACCTACACCGGAGCTCAAGTTTTTATCTTCATCTATTGCACCGTACGCTGATATTCCGGGCGCGATGCATCGGAAAAATTACGTGAGTCTTAATGAAAGTGACATCATTCTTGAACTTCTCAATGATAAATGCAAGATGAACCACGTAAGCCAGCACCCACAGTACATTTCAATGATGGACTACATTGTGGGAGATGATCTCAACCAACAAGAGATCCGGAAAGGTCTTATTCGGGCACAATCGAGGGTTCCGTTTGTGCCTTGGACTTCTGCCTCTATCCACGTGGTGAATGGACGCAAGCTGACTTTTTCCGAGAGCAAAGGTTTCAGTGGATTTCAAATTTCCAACAACACCTCCATTGCTCAATTATTCTCGAAAATTGTGCGGCAGTACGACTTGCTTGCAAAGAGATCCGCTTATATCAACTTGTACACCGAAACACGCGACCCCGCGGAGAGAATTCTGGTACTTGAAACATTCAATGAATGCAAAGAGAGCGTGTTATCTACCATTGGAGAGTATAAAGCATGCACTGAATTGAGCTACTTAGCTAACGATTTTCTCGATGACGATGACGAAATGTCGTGAATTACACGACTGCATTTGTTGGTACTCAGCGCTAAGCCTTTACGCCAAAGAGTGTTGGAAATATATGAAAGCCTATCAATTGCGAATTGAACTCACGAATTTTCATAGCCTGAGTCTACCTGAGCGGTCAAGGGGAATGGAACCAAAAAGTCTTTCAGGAGATTCTGGAGCGGCGTGGATCTTTGCGATAAAGCGCACTGATCCGATCCGCGCTGTGTTTTGATTGCTAAATACTGAATGACCATAGTTACACCATGAGGCTGAACTATAATTACAGTATGCTCCTTTCTAGTGAATGATGAGCAAAACATCATGTCCCATTTAATCTTCCAAAGAGCTTCATCTAGCTCCACTACCCACCTTACCAACGACACGCTTGAAGGAAGTCAGGAGGGTTTCAAGCCACACCCCAACCTCATTCACTTGAATTGGGGGACGCCAAACAGTGGCTACCCCCTATCAATCAATTATCGTTAATGTAAAGGATAATTCGTTCGAAGATGAAGGCTCGACCCCAGGGTTTTCGGGGCTTGAATGGGACATAAGCATTTGGGCAAATAGAGTTATTGTCAAAAGCATTGGTCTGACTCGAGTCTCATTGATATCGCAACTGGATTGCACTATTCGCATGTCCTGGGCATCTCGTAGCTGCAAAAAGCTTACCAGAGATGTGGTTACGAGAGCGCATACTCCAAACTACAGTGATTGGGAAACCTAACTATTACCGGAGGCGCTGGTGAGGGTTTGAATGAAGCTATTGATGTCTTCTTGGACGAGGGTGAGGTAATAATGTTCGGGGAATTCACCTTCACTCACATTTTGCATAATATCTGGAATGCCGGTGCAATTCCTGTGCCTATTGAGTTGGATATACTGACTTCACTGGAGAAGCTGAATGTGATAGATCTCGATTATTCGACAAATCTATTGAAAAATTGAGACGAGGTTGAAGCAGAGCTAAGAGGAAAAAGTCCAAGACTCTCTACACAATCGCCGCTGGGAAAGATTCGACAGATCTTACGTAGGGCATTGAGTTCCGAAAAATGTTTACGCTTTAGCCGAAAGGAATGATGTCGCCATCATTGGGGATAACCCATGAAAAATTAACACTTCCGCCACTCAAAGAATTCTAGGAAGACTCAGGGTTCTCAGATCATGAACTCGGGGACTACTTCAAGAACCACTTATACCCATAATACGTCACAATCGATTCAAGCGGAAGAGTACTTCGTGTGGACACAATTTCCAAACTTTTTGCACCTGGCTTGAAGTTGGGCTACTTGGTTGGCCATGAGAAGGCTATTGATGCAATTACCAGGCATGTGTCCGTCGTCACTCTTCCCTCTCTGGGAATCCACAATTTATGGTGCATAACGTTATTGAACAGAACTTTGACGGTGTTGGCGGGTGGTTCGAGTAATTTTGAAACTCCGTGTAGCTTATGCCAGACGCAGAAATATTTTACTACGCATCTTGCAAAGAGAGCTACTTTAGTTTCATTGATCCAAGAGCCGGAATGTTTGTATCGGGGGTAGTGGCAGGGATAGAACTGGCTGCTGATCCCGATATCAGTTTGAGCAGAGGGAACTTCCTTAGATCAACTTTCGCCTCAGCTGGCACCAACAGAAAAACTACTGAAGGGGCCTTTAGATTTATTTCTGCTTTATTTGTGTTCTTTGAGAGAGGGCTTGAGTTTCGAGATCGGATTCTCAAGCATCCATAGTAGGCTCGAACTTCTGGACACGCAGCAAAAAGCTAGACAGTGTCGCTCGCAAACCTCTTACAGGAATCATTTCTTAAAAAAAGGACAGCTTGAGCACTTCAATTAACCAATAAGACTGAAACGCTGTCTTTTATTAAAAAAGTAAGGGACCTTGATCCAGAATTTATCTTTACTAGTATACAAGTAAGTGCTCTTGTGTACGCCCTTGTCACGTGACATAAGATCCCACATTTGAGGCGCTTTCCTCCCTACAAGTTAGCCACACGACTCGAAAATCATAGGGACTGAGACTATAAACCACAATCTACACACATCACGATGGCGTTCAATTTTTCTTCTCTCGCCCATAACTTGAAATCTTTTGGAGATAAGGTCAGTACAGAGTTCAACAATGAGGTTTTGCCTTTTGCGCAGAGAACTACCCGCTTGGTTCAGGAGAGAATTGGGAAAGTCAATGTAGACGAAATCAGTCAGTTGCCCTCAGAATATGTTGACTTGGCCAACAGATGTAACAATGTGGAAAAGTTGTACAAGAATATCTTGAAAGTGACGCAAAACTACGAGACTGAGTCTTATGACTACCCCACTAACTTGCAGGAGTCCTTCAACGAGTTCAGCAAGAATATCACGGACAGATTCACCAACTTGTCCAAGGCGACTACGCCCGCAGAAGCGCAGGCTGCGCTTGTGACGCCAAACGGCGAATTCAAGCCTCCTAAGACCATGTACCATGCTCTTGCACGGGCCACTGACGGGTCGATTTTGGCTACTTCCGCAGACGCCAACCAAGATCCGTTGACTAAGGTGTTGGACTTATACTCTTCGAATTTAAACAAAATTGCGAACGCCAGATTGGGTCAGGACCAATTGATCAAGAGCAAATTCAATGCCCCATTGTCCACGACCTTGCGCTCTCTTCTCGCACAAAGCGCGGCAATTCAGAAGAAGGTAGAGGAGAGAAGAATCGACTATGATGTCTCCAGACAGGCTTTGGCCAGCTGCTCAAACCCATCCAAGGAACCACAATTGAGGGTTGCCATGGAGAATGCAGAGGATGACTTTGCTAACACTGTTGAAGACGCGCTTTCCGTGATGCAGAACGTGTTAGAACAAGCCAAGCCAATTGAGGAGATCATGGAGCTCGTTAAGGCACAGTTGGCCTACCATAAGCTTGCCAGCGAGTTGCTTGGTGGTATGATTGGTGATATCGAAGGTTTGGTCGATGAAAACTCAAAGCTGCAGGAAACTCAGCTGAGCCATCGCAACTCTGAGCAAGGGGATTTCGGAATCTAGACAGAACGCTGTTGGAAGATCCACCTCGCTGTTCCACGTGTTCCGCCACTTATGTTCGGATATGATGCTTTATCATGTATCGAATTTATCAGAATTTGTTATCGAATGCGGTAGGAACTGCCAACCCTCTGGCACATGTAGAGAACTTTTGCTCGAAGTCAGGGACCTTCAATCATCACAGCATATTGCATTGCCAACTATGTACGTGAGAGAGTTGAATTGACTGTCCTTTGTTCAAGAGTCCAACATGGGTTTCGCAGGTTGACACGTGTAGATTGATAGTCGAGATAGCGGAAAGACGATTGTTTTGATGTACGTAGCTTCTATAAACTTGTTCTATATCGGGACTGTCTAGCTTATTTTAAGGCTTGCAATCTAATGTCAGTCGCTGATTGCTCAGCATCATAGCCAAAATTGCCTTCGAGCAAGATCGCGTGAATTGATTTCAAGGCAAGAATAGTGTCCTTTGAGTTGATCACAGCTGAGATGTTAATTTCGTTTGCACCTTGACTGATCATTTCAATGTTGATCCTCTCGTCGGCTAGGATCTTGAACATATTACCAGCAATACCAATGAGGTTGGCCATTTGCTTACCTACCAACGAAACAATGGCCATATTTCTAGTGATGTCCACAGTTCCCATGAGCCTAAGCTCTTTCAAAGCGTACTTGAGGTTAACTTCTTGTTCTTGCTGCACCTGTAGCGCCATGGAAACATGGACCTCAGATGTACATATCAAATCTACCACCAATTTGAACTTGTCCATAGTGGAGAAAAGATGGGCCAAAAAGCCATGCGACAACGTCTTTCTGTTTGAGTGGACATTAATGACCACAATGTCCTGTTTGGCAGTAATGGCAGTGGCAGATCTTCTCTTGTGTGTTTGTATGTAACTGGATGATAAAGTCTCGTAAGCAGCAGGAGGATGAGGTGGCGTGGCCTCGCCTCTTCTGCCAATGTTATCTGGGTAAATTATGGTACCTTTTCCGGTTGGATTTTCGACATTCTTGATGCGAATAGGAATCTTGGCTTTGATGACTTGTTCCATGGTGAAAGGGTGTATTACTTCAGAGCCATAGTAAGTCAATTCTGCAGCTTCGTCGGGGGTCACACTGTCCAAGAGTCTGGCAGTAGGAACTTTTCTAGGGTCAGCAGTAAAAATACCGTCAACTTCCTTCCAGATCTGCAACTCTTCAGCTTGAACACCAACGGCAATCAAGGCGGCACACAAGTCAGTATACCCACGGCCGACACCATTGAGTAAACCGCCTGCAACTGCACCAAAGTAGCCAGTGAAGACTGGAATGACACCTGGCTCAACGCTTGCGGCCTTTTCGCCCAACTTTGTGCTCAAAAACAGGTAAAAAGTTGCGTCGAAACCTTTCGAAAAGTCGTAATCTAGAGGGATGATGTCACTCAAATCGATGTAGACTGATTTCAAGCCACGGTCGTTCATCAAGGTTGACATGAACAAACATGACAACTTCTCACCAATGGACATGATGCTGTCCAAGGTTCGTGGGCTTATCTCACCAATAACTTTAGACGCATGCAACAACTCATGAGCTCTCTTGATCTCAAGGTGCGATTGTTCGATCAATTCCTTTTGAAGAGTCTCGTCCTTGATCTTGTCTCTAGCATTCTGAGAATGGTCGTCCTCGATCACTTGTAGCAAACTGACATAATCCGCGTTTTCTGTGGCTAAATCCGCAGCCCTAAGAAGTCTCGAGGTTGTTCCCTCGCTCTTCGTGTTCGACGATCTGGCCGAGCACACAACTGCAACACGGCTCTGCTTGCTGAACTCCTTTACGATGGTGTCCACAATGTTTTCGGGAAATTTCCCGACAGAGGTTCCACCAAACTTTTGAATGATCCAGCCTTGAGAGCGAAGCTCTTTCAAGTCGAGCACTGAGTTGTACAAGCTGGCCAGGATCTTCGGCGAAGAAACCATTTCGAGTGAATAAATTATAGTACGACTGTAGAGATAGTATAGGGGTTGGAAGCGTTTCAGGAAGAATCGAGGTCTGGTCCTGCTGCTGTCGGAATTAAAACTAAGGCTCTGTTAATAGGATCTTCTAAATGCTTGGTGGCGTTTCTTTTTTCGAGGCTTTCCTCCCGGCCTTATTTTTCAGCTATGACTCAAACGCGGCCGCGCCTAAACAAGTTAAGTGCATACAGATAGCTGATGATTCATCGTCACGTGCCGATATGCAAACACGAAGCAACAAACCACTTTTAACGCAATTACTCCAATGAGATGAACATATTAATTCAAGACAGCTTGTAAAAATAGTGAAAAAGCTCGCCTGAAAATAAAGAGAATTATCGTTTTTTTCGTAGTGCACTTGAATGATCTTCGAAAATGGATACGTGCGTATATTCGCGTATAAGGGAATAGATTTGAGCCGCCAGGAATACTACACAATGCGAGGAATCTTATTCGTTGCTTTTGTTTTTGTTTATTTGATCTTTGAAAGTAGTCACAGAGATAAGTTGGGAAAGGAAATTGGAAAGCTACATGGGTCTAGATGATCCTACATGTTCGAATCCAATTATCTTCTGTTGCGAATTCTGCACATTCCTGCTTACAGGACATTTCATCAGACAATAATGGGCCGATTCATGTTGCGAGATCTTGGCTCATCGAACACCCGCATCGATCCAGCAAAGGCAAAAGCTTCCAGATCATCCACATCCTTAGCTTGTCCTCAATTCTCGACAATCCAAAAAAAAAAAAGAAAGATACAGAAATTTGAGAGATGTCGAAGAGGGAAGCAGAATCAGAATCTATGCCTAACTCGGCAGTCCCAGAGAAACAGCTCAAGACGACATTCACGCATGAAGAGATCGAGAACTTCTTGAACAAGAAGATATTCGAGAACTCTTTCCAAGAGACTCTCACGTCAACCATTGCTGATAGTCTGCCTTATAAATGGGGAACGGTTACTGAATTGATGGACGATACTCTTCTTAGAAATGTTAGAAAGGAAGTTCTTCATGAGATTGCATTTACTAAGAAGGAGACCGATATATATAAAGTCTACCAGTCTGGCGACTTGGCGAACTTGTCTGGATTAGATTGGAGCGACTTATCGAGACTACCTTCCTTGTATAAGCTTCGTGCCGCCATATACTCTGAGGAGTTTCGTGATTTCGTCTCCAACGTCACAGGATGTGGCAAGTTGAGTGGGGTCAAAACTGACATGTCCATCAACACCTACACCAAAGGGTGTCATTTGTTGACACACGATGATGTCATCGGCTCTAGGCGTGTCAGTTTCATTCTCTACATGCCTGATCCGGACTACACATGGAAGTCACACTATGGAGGAGCATTGAGGTTGTTCCCGTCCATTGTGCCAAATGTGCCCGAAACTGATTTTGAGGCAAAACTCATACCGCAATTCAATCAGATAGCGTTCTTCACAGTCCAGCCTGGTTTGTCTTTCCACGACGTTGAAGAGGTTCGTGTGGACAAACAAAGGCTTTCGATCCAAGGGTGGTTCCATATTCCTCAGGAAGGTGAAGCCGGCTTTGTTCCAGGAGAGCAAGAGGAGACCGAGGCCAAAAGCACCTTGCGTCAATTGCAGACAAAGGAGCTCCAGGAGTTTGATTTTCCAAAACCTATCCGAATTGATTTCCCCAGAGAGGAAGTCAAAATATACGACTCGCTTGATTTGGGTGGATCTTTGTCTGAGGCAGACGTACAGTATTTGTCCAGATACGTAAACCCGATATACCTCACCCCAGGCTCACTCACAACTTTGAGAGAGACTTTCTTGGAAACATCGGTTGTTGACATCAATGGATTCTTAAATGATGAGTATGCTGATGTATTGAGGACCAAGCTCAGGGCGACCGAATTAGAAACGAAAGCGCCTCAGGTTGCAAAAGATTTCCAATTTCCCTGGAAATGCGCAGTCCCACCCCACAAACAGAGATACATGTATATAGACGGGAAATCTGACTTTTCTTTGAACGAGGGCGCCATTGGTATGGTGAACCACACTGGCCCACAGGAGCAGCCGAACTTCGAGCTTTCTAAAAGACTTTCGAATGAGCAAAGCGAGAAAATGATCATGGAGGTGGTTCAACTTATGAAATCCATGGCCTTCCGCAAGTGGTTGAAATACGTTACTGAATTATTACCCACGAGCGATCAAATATTGGCAAGAAGGTTTCGTCCGGGTCAAGACTTTATTCTCGCCACCACCACAGAGAAAAATCTTGCGAGAGATGGAGAGTTGAACGTTCTTCTAGAAGCCACTCTTGGTCTCACTCCAACGGCCACAAACTTGGACAACTGGGAGTCCGGTGAGTTCGGAGGTTACGAGCTCTGTATGGCAATGAATGGAGGAGAGAGTGACGAGGAATTCGAGGACGATGACCCTGCTATCTACAAGGCTAGCGACCCTGCAGACGATTCAGTATTGTACACGAGCCAGTGTAAGTGGAACTGTTTGAGCCTTATGTTGAGAGATCCAAGTGTTTTGAAATTTGTGAAGTATGTTAGCATCAATGCTAAGGGTTCGCGGTGGGATATAACTGGCCAATGGAATGTCAAAAGTGGCGAGGATGAAGAAGAACAAGAAGAATAGAGTCAAATTGATCACGTAGATCGCTGCTAAGCTAGCTATCGCCACCATCAGAGCCCTTTTGAAAACATTGAAGCCAAATCTTGGGAACCATTTTGGAATATGTATATCCGATACAGTCCATCCCCCACCTAAACTGCGGGTGTTTTTGACAAAACGGAATTAAGATAAATCACCCAGCTCATTTGTGGACCGTGTCGAAGGAGCGAAAGGAGATTCTTTCTGAGGTCACGATTTGGCTATTGTTTAGAGAACATTCAATCATACACGTGGATCAGTGTTTATTTGTCCACAGTGATCTTGTGGCGCACGGGGATTTCTCGCCACAAATTGACCGCACTTTCCTTTATACGCTTTTTAATGGAATACCAGAATGACCAGTTAGACGAGCTTATCGTACCACAAACAAAAATTGCGAGGAACGCGGGAATATGAATACGAGCCGAGCAAGAGTTTTGAATAGAAAATACTTATATCATTGGTGTGTTGATTTCCGTCGATATTGAGACTGTCGCATGATGTATGATGCTCGAGAGCGTGGCAATTCGTCTACGAACAAGGATCTAGTAATCAACTGAGATTTATGCCACTGGAATCATTTGTGGATTCCAAATATTCAAAAGTCGTAAAACCCTCTGATTATTTTCGAAAGGCATTTTCCAGTACATTGAATCCACTCTCATTGGAAAACATCTAAAGGCGACCGAGAAACTGCTGGAAAGAGTTTAGTCTAGCCGCGGCAAATGCGCCAAGGTTCCGCACAGAATCAGGGTCCGGAGATTATGTGATATATGTGTAATTTCAAAATGTCACTTTATCATCGAAATACCATTGCACATATCACAATAATACGAGCTCGCGTTGTCCATACTACATTCGCAATTCATCTCATTTAGAGAAGCCCCGCAATTGTAAACTATATATTTTAGCAGATCGTGGTCGGTATGATCTAGCTCATATCTCGACAAGAAACCCTTCCCAGTGTCCTAACGTTACCCCGCGGGCGGATTCGTGATCAGACAGTCTGCTCATCGTACATAAAAATGTACAGCACACCAAAGGTTGGCTTTTCACCTTCCAAGCCACTTGTTAATTTGAGATTTTGAGCTATATAGTCTTTCTTTCATTAAATGTATCTACCATAAAAAAAAACTCCTACAAATATCTTAGAGTTCATCAGGAAGAATACTTGATATCGTACAAAATCGAGATCGGTAAATGAAAGCCTGCACCGGATAGCGGGAAATAGCGCCTAGAATGAAACGCGCGACATGAGATCTCCCGTGCCGGGGGTTCCCTAGCTCGTTGGGGTGAGGAGATCCTGCAGTGTCCGGGTAAACGCGACAGATTTGGTGCGAAAATCGACACCTGATTTTCGAGAGTATATAAGTGCTGAGGGCCGTCTAAACGAGGTGAGAGTTACGCTTGTCCGGCACTTATTTTTCGTACACGCCCGCCACAAAACCCCCAGAATGGCTGACGAATCCAACCCCCTCGTGGTTCTTGCCACCGTTGTGGCCATCATCGCTTCATTCATTGCATTGTACTTCTTTCAGAAGAACAAAAAGCCACAGGCAGTATTGTCCCCCACGGAGTTCAGAAAGTTTCCTTTGATCGAGAAGATCAGAGTTTCCCACAACTCGTGTATCTATAAGTTTGGCTTGCCGCGCTCCACGGACAGATTGGGCTTACCTATTGGACAGCACATCTCCATCTCTGCCATCATCGAGGGCAAGGAGGTGGTGAGATCGTACACGCCGATTTCCAACGACGACCAATTGGGCTCCTTCGACTTATTGATCAAGACGTACGAAAACGGAAACATTTCACGCTACGTCGAGTCCAAGAAGATTGGAGAGACGATCGACGTTAGGGGGCCAAAGGGTTTCTTCACCTACACGCCGAACATGCGCAAATCTCTTGGCATGGTTGCCGGTGGTACCGGAATTGCCCCCATGTACCAGGTGCTTACAGCCATCTTGGACGACCCCAAGGATAACACCAAGATTCATTTGGTTTACGCCAACGTTGCTGAGAACGATATCTTGTTGAAAGCAGAGCTTGAGGCGTTGGAGGCCAAGCACCCCGAACAGCTCAAGATCCACTACGTGTTGAACAACGCGCCAGAGAACTGGAAGGGCTCCGTGGGTTTCGTCACCCCAGAGATCATGGATGCACACTTGCCAAAGAACCACGAAGATACCAACTTGTTGATTTGTGGACCTCCACCTATGGTTTCGGCGATCAAAAAGGCCGCGCAAACCTTGGGCTACCCCAAGGCCAAGCCGGTGAGTAAGTTGGGCGACCAGGTATTTGTGTTCTAACCACTCGCATGTACTTTAATTAGATAGAAGCACAACAAGACGAAGGGCCTGTAATATGTATGTTTTTCTCTTACTGCTGAGTCTGTTCTTACTCTCGCAACTTGTCTTATCTAAAGATCGCGGATGGGAATTGATCGCGCGAGATAGTTCCGCCAGCCTGCATTAATCAGGCATGACCCCGGATGCAGTAAGGAGTCCTGTGGCGACATGCTCTTGAAGATCACCTCCTTTATTTCTCTCCTCCCTTAGAAAACCCGCTTCACACTTTCATTGCGTGCAATTAAATACCACATTTAATACTAATCCAATCCAAGTTTGAGGCTCTCTAGAAAACTACTGTACCGGTTTCATCGTTCCCGGTCTCCACGCTCATTTGCAAACCGCTCACCTTCCTGATTACGTCATAATCAAATTTAGTGGGACCATAGTTTTTTCCTACATTCTTTGATTACTTTCCTTCCTCAAATCCTCATTGTTGTAAAGACGTGGCCAACAAGAAACAAAAAATGATCAATTCACTCCTCACTTTGTGGGCCACACCACTACTACTACTACTGCTAGTCACTTGCTCTACATGGCCAAACTGGGACGTTGAGGATGGGTACATCGCCAACACTTTAAATGGCGACTTTGCAGAAATTGAAAACATCCTACGCCCTGTTATCGATAGCAAACACTATCCTCCCATACTGCGCAAGCCAGAGGCAGCCAAGAGGACCTTGCGTGATGGCGAGATCCCACAATATATCATTGACTTTGCTCCGTACGTGCACCTTTACTCTGAGGAGCGGTATTTCCCATATGATATAAAACAATATGTCGAACATTTCACTGCTCAATACAGCAATGGGACTGTCGTGAAAGGAACGGAAAATGGCCAGTTAAACATCACTCTGTTGGAACGTTTGCCCAAGAAAGCAAGCATATACTTGACGGCAAATGAAGATTTCGACCTTGATCCTGACTGGATAACAGGGCTTAAGAATAAGCCACTGTTGAGAAACGGCGAGATAAAAGACGCCCCTGCCGTTTTGATTGTGGTGGATAAAGGCAACGGCTGGGTTGATGCCTTTTGGTTTTACTTCTACTCGTTTAATCTAGGGCCTTACGTTATGGGATCAGGACCCTATGGCAACCATGTTGGTGACTGGGAACATTCGCTTGTGCGGTTTTATAATGGACGCCCTGTCATTGTATGGATGTCTGCACATGGCGGTGGCGGTGCATATCACTACACAAACTTGGAGAAGTATGAATTAGATGCAAACCATCCAATCATTTTCTCTGCTCGCGGAACCCATGCCAACTATGTTTCCGTGGGTACGCACCCACACGACCTCCCATACCAAATCTTATGTGACTTCACAGACCGTGGGCCCTTATGGAATCCCACAAAGAACTATTTGGGTTATACATACGATGGAAGGTTTGCGTACCCAGCCGAGAGAAACACCAACCCGAAACATACAGGAAGAGAACTTGAATACGGAAACTGGCTTACATTCGCTGGGCACTGGGGTGATAAACAATTGAAAAGCTCCGACTCAAGACAGACACATTCTATAATCGGAGGCTACAAATACATAGATGGACCGAAGGGACCTTTGAAGAAAAACTTGCTTCGAATCATACCCTGCGAACGGCACAAATGGTGGAACTTTTGGAATGGGTGCAACGTCAGGCAAAACATCAAATGGGGTATCGGCGTTGAAAGCGAGGGGTATAATTGTGGTGCTATGTTTCATAAAGCGAAACCGGAATGGATTAGAAAACTCTTGCAAAAGGTCACATGGGGAGGCTGGTTCTGCTTTGTGATGGATTTAATCTATGGATGATAGTCATGTCCGGGCGCACTTACTCGGGTCCAGGGCGTCTAGAAGCTTGGTGCATGAAATTATATGTCGCTGAACCTGCATGCCGTACATGCGGTGCAGTCCGCGAAGCATTATGAGTCGAATGCGTAAAATGCCGTGGTGAGCCGAGGCTCATCGAATACATTAAAGCATTACAATTTATAGTAGATAAATGTATAAACGTTTTGATATACGTTACACTCTTATCTAATCCCACCCAAACTCATTGGCGGCAATCTTTTTTTCTGTTGAGGAATGTCGAAATTGGGTAGAAAAAGAAATAAAAAAATCGCATCGCTGATGCGCGTCCAGATCATCAACCAGAGAACGTAATTGATCAGTGCCTTCTTCATAATAATAACCGACAACGTCAACTTTTCTGATGTCTCTTACCGACAAGTACACCAACGACGTCGAGGAGACTTACGGCCGGACATCGGAGTTTCTGAGATGGCAAAATTTCAAAGACTCGTTCAAGCGAGTCAATGTCGAGGAGGTAGATGAGACCTATGAGGACATGACTGATGTCGAAAGAGCCAATCTTCTTACATCCAAATCGCCACTCAAGCGTAAATTGAAATCAAGAAATATCAGTATGATTGCCATTGGATCTTCCATCGGAAGCGCGTTATTTGTTGGTTCTGGTTCTGCTTTGAGTAAGGGAGGTCCAGCAGGTATTTTGGTCACTTGGACCATCACAGGGTTCGCTATTTTCACGACCATGCAAAGTTTGGGTGAACTTTCTGTCACATTCCCCGTCAGCGGTGGTTTCAACTTGTATGCGAGTAGATTCATCGACCCATCGGTCGGGTTTGCCGTGGCATGGAACTACTTTATTCAGTTCTTGGTGTTGCTCCCGTTGGAACTTGTGAGTAGTGCTATCACGATGCAATTCTGGAACAACTCCATCAACGCAGATGTTTGGGTGTGCATTTTTTATGTTGTCGTGTGCTCCATCAATATGTTCGGTGTCCGTGCTTACGGAGAGACAGAATTCGTATTCTCCTTCATCAAGGTCATCGCCGTCATTGGCTTCATCATTGTCTCTATAGTGTTAGCTGCCGGCGGCGGGCCTAGTGGCCACACCCATGGAGCCGAGTACTGGCACAATCCAGGTGCTTTCGCCAATGGATTTAAAGGTGTCATTTCTGTTTTCGTCACTGCGGCATTCGCTTACGCCGGCGTCGAGCTTGTGGGACTTGCAGCTGCAGAGACAGAAAACCCTAGGAAATCGCTTCCCAGGGCCATCAAGCAGGTCTTCTGGAGAATTTTGATGTTTTACTTGGTCTCTTTGACTTTGATTTGCTTTTTGGTGCCCTACAACTCCCCTAGGTTGCTCGGAGCCTCGTCTGTTGATGTCACTGCTTCTCCGTTTGTCATCGCCATCGAAGAGGGCGGTATCAAGGGCTTGCCTCATGTCATGAATGCTGTGATTTTGGTTTCGATCATCTCTGTGGCGTCAACGTCCGTCTACGCTTCTTCAAGAACCTTGACATCATTGGCCGAGCAAGGATTGGCACCCAAGATTTGTGCTTACGTGGACCGTGAAGGTAGACCCTTGGTCGCAATCACCATCTGCAACGTTTTTGCTTTACTCTCGTTCATCGCTGCGAGCGGAAAAGAGGACGAGATTTTCCTGTGGCTTTTGAGTATATCCGCCTTGAGTTCTATTGCCCTGTGGATTTCCATCAACTGGGCGCATATAAGATTTAGACGCGCTCTCAAGGTTCAAGGAAGAAGTGTGAACGAGTTGCCTTTTGTTGCGCAAACAGGAACAATCGGTTCATACATTGGCGGCTTAATCTTCATTTTGGTTTTGATTGCCCAGTTCTGGCTTGCGCTCTACCCACTCGGAGAGAAACCCAATGCCTCAGGTTTCTTCCAATCTTACTTGGGAGGAGTAATCTTGATTGTGTTCTACTTTGGACACAAATTCTGGAAAAAGAATTGGATACTACAGATCCCAGCAAAGGATATTGACCTTGACACTGGCCGTAGAGAAACAGATATCGAACTCTTGAAAGAGCAGATCCGCCAGGAGAAAGAGTTGCTTGCCCGCAAGCCTTGGTATGTCAGATTCTACCACCTTTGGTGTTAAAGAGACTTGCAAGTCTCAAACCCATGTGATTTCTAACGTTCGTTCTTGCGAAGGAGTAATTCGAGTTGAAGATTGAGTGCCCCACGAGGTGAGGGGTCCAAATGTCCCTCTGTATTGGATAATTGCCTATTCTCAGTCGTAAATCTCGTAAAACTAAAATAAACCAAACCCATTATGTGATACAAACAGTGAAGTATATCCTAGTGATATTTCCAGAACCTTTCCTGAGATTTCTAGCGTGTCTCTTTCGTATCATGGTGGGTGACCCTCGGGCCGCGTAACCCCACCCGAAGTACATACATCGCGGTCTTATCTAAGCCCCACCTTGATCAAATAAATCTCACTCCACCCCACACATGTCTGATAAAAGTGCGCCCAGGCTTCGAAGTCTGGGGCTTGGCGGTGTTTTCAAATCGTTCACAAAGTCTCTAAAACCTACTTCGGGGAGAGTCCCTGTGGTGGTGAATGCCAAGGTCGTTGGTGGTGCATCCGACATGCAAAAGCTCTTGAGCCAACTACAGCGTAATGCACTCCCGCTACGAGTATCTGCTGTCGTCGACCTAACCAGGTCTTTGGAAACTTATTCTGTGTCATCGATTCCCGAAATATGGTATCTTGCGAGAGACCTTTGTGATGCGAGACTAGCCTCGTCAGTGCGACGGGTGGCCATCGAGCTAATGATCCAATGCATCGAACACGACTCGTCGGAGGTGAGCAGTAAGCTCATGTACTATAGAGACATTTTGAAGTTCTGCAGTGTAACTGAAACCAGCCTAGATCCGGACTACGACCTATTCTTCAGAGCTATGAGGCGACTAACAGACGACGGCAAGGACATCCACGACCTCTGTATCTACAACCACGACAGCAACTGGTTTGACTTCATGGTACGCTCCTACAGCTCGCTAAGGCATCTGTACGATCACAAAAGGAGCCAAATGAACATGAACGTGCACACTGATATCATTCTAAACTTTGCCAATTACCTCCAGAACTCCATCAAATTCAACTTCTCGATTCTTGACGAGACCTTCATCTCTTCCATCTTGAGGAGCACGTTTCAAATCTCATCAATGATTGAAGAGATTAACGTACAGCATGCTTTGTGTGAACTTGTACGCACCATATCTGTCTTTGCGTTTATTCCGGTTGACTCCTACGATATGTCAGTTTTATATTTATGCTCCGTGGCTCCCTTAGACCTGGAGCTCCTTCGGGTTTCCTGGGAAACTATGTCGAAAGTTTTCTGTATATCACCCTTTCATATATTGAATGCTACGATGGACATATTTCACAAGCCTGAATTGCAAAACTTGAAAGGTATCGATGTGATTTATGCTGACTTGAAAGTACATGCTGACTACAGGTGTGTCTTGGAAGCCTTGGGTGCCCTCTCTATGTTGGAAAGCATTCTTCTTTTGAATGGGTCTGATGAGGTTGCGGGAGCTTTCGATATTCAATACAAGTCTTTATATCAGGGGCTCATCAACTGTATTAATTTAAACATCTCGATTTTGAACAGCGGTGTGCTCAGGATATTCGATCACCTATTTGCATTGACCGAAGAAGACGCTAAGAAACGTCAGGAACAAAAGTTCCCTATTCTTTTTCCTTTTTATGCATGGTACGCATCGTCCAATTCGGTCTTTACTCTTTTGCTGAAATTGAGAATCAACAACTCGCAGGATGAGAGCTACTGGACATCAATTTGTGATTCTCTTCATGAAAGACTAACGTCGACGGAACTCATCGCTCCTCGTGAGTGCTTGGTCGATCTATTTTTACTGCGTCCAAATCTTCTCGACGAGTCCATCATAGGCTTTATTCTACGACACTACAAAAATAATGGCTTATGTGCCACTTCCGATAAATTCTGGAAAAAGAACTGCAAGCGTATCCTATCATCATTTTACTTCAGAGATCGGCCAGTAAAGCAAGGTCCTGGTATTAGAATCGAGGTGCTCAAATTGTTAAAAGACGCGCATGACAAATCAATGCTTCTTTCGAACGATGACTCAGTGGGCTTGGAAATTGTATTGCTTGTGCTCGAGAATTGTTGGGGCGAAGACGAAATCGTTCTCCAATATTTTTTGCATGCAGTGGTTTATGACTTCCTTCGCACATGCCGTCTTTCGTCCTTTGAAGCTGTGAAGGATTGTTTCTGCTCATTCTTCAATGCCCACAGTGATTCAAGTCTTCGAGATGATCAGTCCTCATCCACAAACCATTCTGCCACTAAACTGAAGCTTAAGTCTGTTGACGCATCTTTGAAAATCAATGAAGATAATATCTCACTGACTCACAAATTCGTGGAAGAAGTGTCTAGATGCTTTGGACAGCTATTCTTCGAAATATCAGTCACAAATTCCTTGAAGGCAAAAGCTGCATACGATTTCTTGATCACGATGCTCAACCACACTATCGAGAAAAGCGCACATAAGGCCCTGCTCATTATCATCCGCATTCTTATACGTATCCGATCCACTTCAGATGGCCATATTTGCTTCTGCGAGCCCACGGATATGAATGGATTGGCGACAACTTTCCAAAGAAATGTATCAGATGAGACGTACAAAGAGAGTCCTCAACAATGGTGGCGGTTCCCCGAGAACTTGGACTTCATGCCCGGAAAGTTTTTTAATCAGCCGAACAAGCACCTTTTGAGTCACAATGAGGGGGCCGGTTCCACCTTTTCGCACCCGAACGTTGTGACTCTTGATATCTCCAAATGGCTAGATATAGTCATTGTGGTTCTTAAGGGGTGTATACACTGGGAGATTTATTCTTTCACGTTGGCACATCTTTGCTCACAGCTCTTCAACTTGTCACTTTTTTGGCACTTAAAAAGTCAGGTCTTGGCTATCCAAGAAATAATATGTGAGCAACTCACGTTAAAACTTCCCAAAATGCTTGCGTTTCCAATACCTGGATGTGACATGAACAAATCCGACTTGCAGATAGCACTAGTTCGAACCCTTTCCTCATTGATAGGCTACCACGATCAATTTGAGAAACAAGATGAGGAAAACATGATCAAAGCTTTGTTGTTTGGATTGGGTTCGTGGCAAAAATCGGCGATTCCTTGCATACACCTCTTGACCATTTGCTGTTATGAGATTCTGGACACTTTAAAAAAATATTTGATTCCGATCTTGACAATATTGCAAACAGGAGTCACGAGCGTTTATGCGAGTTCATCCGCTTTGGAATTCTTGATGGCTTTGATCCACGTTCCCTCTCTAACCTCTAACTTCACGACAGACGAATTTCGGCAAGTGTTTGCAATCTGCTTCAGGTATATCGAACACTCACTAAACACTAAGCAAAGAGGGTTTGAAGAAAAGGGCGACTATTCCAAAGGAAGGTATACTACTCACGGGGTCGACGCGGAGGTGGACGTCAAAGCATCTACGTATTCAATCGAGTTGACACCGCTCCTCTACCAGTATTCATTGGTTGCTTCCTACGCTGTGATAGCAAGATGGTTTTTGAAAGTTGAATTGACTGAACGCTCCCAAATAAGCTCCTTTATTGTGAGAAACATACTATCCAGCAGTGGGGCGAAGGACATCGACCAACTTGACGATATGACTGTTTCATATCTTGATGCTATAACCCGGTTTACGTACAGTAACATTCCTCTCAAAATTGTCACCCGAGCAGCATCTGCCTCACGAAGTTCCATGTGCCGATGGTTTCTGGGACACGCCATCATTGAGATCAATACCGACATAGAAAATGGGGACTCAACTATTATCTTGAGGCGTCCTTGTGGATTATCGGTTTTCAACTTGAGCTTGGGTGCAAGCATGCTCTCCAAAACCATGAAAATGCAACACGGCGAGAGGTTAATGCTGAGTAGTCACTTGTTGTTGCAACTATTCAAGCCTTTGGATCAAGGAAACAACTCTAAACCCATACCCTTATTGGATGACGCATACACGGAGCGAGCAATTAATGCTTTTGACCGAATCCCAGTCGTATCCCATCACAAAGCCGGAGTGATCTATATCGGACCCGGACAAGTGAAGGAGGTTGAGATTCTCGCAAACACGAGTGGTTCACTTCAATATCAGCAGTTTTTGGAAGGACTTGGGGATCTCATTAGACTCAAAGAATGTGATTCCATATATGTTGGAGGGCTCGATAAAGAGACCGGCTCCGACGGAGACTATGCATACTTCTGGAGTGATGAACTTACCCATTTAATATATCACACAACCACGTTGATGCCAAATGTTTCCGATGATAAGTTCTTCGCCATGAAGAAACGACACATAGGAAACAACTACGTCAATGTGTTCTTTGACGAGTCGGGTCTACCTTTCAACTTTAATGTCATCAAGTCACAGTTTAACTTCCTCAACATCGTCATTAGCCCCCATACGATGGGGTATGCTCACGATGCCCGTGGACGCCTGTTCTATAAAGTGATTACTTACAGGCGAAATGGAGTGCCTGGAATTTTCTCGACCACTCACTTCAAGCTTATCTCCTTGGATCAATTGCCTCACATCGTGAGAAATATCATTATCATGAGCAACCGGTTTTCTGAAATTTGGCACAACCTGGTCGATGGAACGTTCACAACTAACTGGCAAATGAGAGTAAAGCACCTTGAAAAATTGAGAATTAAAACTATCGAGTCTCACAAGCAAATACAAGAAGAGCAACAGTCCACCTTCCAACCAAGCATTTCTAAAAACACCGCAATTTCTTTTTTGGAGCAGCTTCAGCTGCACCGAGCAAGTGACAAACATCAGGTACAAGATTTCAACGACTACAGCAGTGGAGAAAAAGATCTATATTCTCTTGTTGAGTTCAACTCATTCACATAACTGAAGTAAAAACGGCTTAAGATACAAGGGGCACAAAATATATTTGGCTTTTATATTTGCAGGGACCCGAGCAATCAAGGGGAAGACGCAAGAATGAACGGCTGCAGGATTTGCTCAAAGGGTGAAAAATGATACACGCACGTTGTGAAAATAATAAATCCGAAAATGGTCTCGAATTTTTCGGATTTATTGAACGCCCCTAATCATGCGGGCGACAAGCGGCGCGCAATAAGAGTTGGAATCTACATGCTTGGTTATACGCGGCTCGATCCTGCTCCCACGGGGTAGGCTGTCGTAAACGGCCGATGCAACTCTAAACGAAATCGTCGTCCCTCAGCCTGTATAGGGCATGTATTTTTGCCACCAGCAAGCAAAATTTAGCTGTTTCTCCTCAGAAGTGCGGGACAATAGTTGGCGGAGCATTTTGTTTTGAGACGCTTCCGTGTCCTTTCTCCGAGCGCACTGCCCTTATCTCCTTCCATCTGTGAGGCGGGCGCCCCAAAGTTGAGCCGAGCATGCACGTCAATAGCAAGTTCGCACGTCACCTAATTTCAGATCCACTCGCCACAAGCAAGTTCAAAATAGCAAAACAAAAATATAAGCGAGAAGCCGTTCTTGGATTTAAGGCGCTTCATATCCCATCTTGAGAGCGCTCCATATTTTTTTCTTCGTGCCGGCTTCACATTTTGCTCGACTATCTTTATTTCCTGTTTGGGCACATTTTCAACCACAATTGTCAGCACGACCTGTCGCAATCTCATCGACATTTGTCGCCACCACTACATAATTTAACTGACCTGAGCCGCACCTTGCTTGGAAATCGACAACACTTCAACCACGCCCAATTATCTCAACATGTCAATAATGTCTGCACCTGAGTGGCAAAAACTAACGTTTGCGGCTCTTCAATCTGTCAAGGCGACTCTCGCTAACGAATCGGAAGCGCTCAAGAATGTTTCCAATCACTATGCTGAAAACATCGATACGCAGCTTGACATGATAAATAGTATAAGCCTTCTATATGATGCCCATTGCAAAGGAGGAAAGATTGTGTGCTGCGGTATTGGAAAATCCTACAAAATCGCCACGAAAACTGTGGCTACTCTCAAATCTTTGACGATCAACGCCGATGAATTACACCCGGCGGAGGCTCTTCACGGTGACCTCGGTCTACTCCGTGAAAACGATTGCTTGATTTTCTTCACTGCCAGCGGAAATACACCAGAGCTTATACAGCTACTTCCACATATCTCTTCAAATATTCCCATAGTACTACTCACGTGTGCAAAGGAGTCGAAGTTAGCGTCACATCCTCAAGTCACCAGTCTTCTCTACGCCGACTTACCCGCACATCTCAAGGAAACCAATATTCATGGAATCCCTGCGCCAACTGTGTCTGCGACCTTGTCCTTGGTCTTGGCGGATGCCGTCGCGCTTGCGCTCGGCGAAATGGTCGAGGCGGACCACATGAAAAGGAAGAAGACCTTCTCCATGAAACATCCGGGTGGTTCTATTGGCTCCGACCTCAGTCATTTGAATGATAACTACAATCGGGAAAGGTCCTCAGCCTCCTCCCAATCTGAATCTTCACCTTTACAAGGAAGCTACTCTTCATTATTGTCTTTGGACCAACTTCGGGAATGCTTCCGTACAACCTCTGTGTCGTCATCTGCTCCTGAGTCGGTGATAGATGAACCGGAGACTGTCAAGCCTGATTATGACTTTTCAGACGCTCTCCTGAATGCAGGTGAGGGATCGTGTCACAAAACCACCAGATCGAAGTTCTTGGAATGGTCTGAACTTGAATTTCTCAAGAACCTGGCTCTTTACGACTTTATTGTGCTCGATTCGGATCTGATGTCATTGGCCACGGACTCTGCCAAATTACGATCCTTCTATAAGGACATTTCAGCTCTGCCCGTGGGGTTTTCCGGTATGAAGGAGTTTCTTCCTATTTTCCGAGAGGTTGACGCAAACGGCCAGGCCGTGTGAACAATCTTCTACTTGATATTAAGATAGAAGTTCTTATGAACAATTTGCTTTTCTCTGTTTCGTTTCTATTGGGCAATCTCGATGTCAATGGTTAGATTATTTGAATTAAACATATATACAGCTTTATAAACATTTCAAGAGGTTAAAAACCTTTTTCCCGAACCTTGTTTTACTAGATTCGATCTGACTCGACCAACGCAGTTTCAGCGACAGCAATCATTTTCTCAACAGACGCCAAATGTTTGCCGTAATTATTTTTCATCGAAAGTTGCTGTAAATACTGCCTTAGTTTCACAACTAGCTTTTTCTTCTCTTGACTATTGGAATCAAATCCTTCGACAAGTTTCTGAATTACGTAGTTGGCGTATTGATCCTTCATCATTAAAGCTAAAGGAGACTCGTCATCTACAGTCTCTTTTTCGAGCTCCTCGTTTCCAAGCATGACTTCATCAAGTATCCGCTGTCGCTGTCTCAAGGTCCCGTGCTTGATACACTTTTCAACAACATTCGACGCAAACTTGTGTTTCGAAAAATTGACAACCGACCCGAGAGCAACCTGAAGAATTTCTTCTTGATCCTGAGAGGCCCCATGCTCGAGAATGTGCTGGATGACGTAATTTCCATACTGATCTTGGATCAAGTAGAAAATGAATCTTTTCAATTCTGCAAGAATGAAAAGTTGATCTTCTGGATCGGAATATTCCAATAGCCTTTGGATGACTCTGCAACCGTAAGGATGTGTCGATAAATGATAGATATGATCCCGCAAGCAATCGAGAATAAATCTGATAGACTCAAAGGGAATCTTCTCAATCGACTTCTGGATAACATGATTACCATTCTGGTCTTTGGCACAGACAAGAACATGACTCTTCAACTCATTCACAATGGTGATCTGGCCATCGAGCGGAATATACTCGAGAGCTCTCTGGACAACACGGCAGCCATACATCTGTAGGGAGAGCTCATAAATGTTATTGATCATGCTTTCCAACAAAATTTGCTTCTGAGTCTCAGAGCCGTGCTCGAAGAATTTCTGAATGACGTAATTTCCGAAGACATCGGTCATTAATTCATATGAAATTTCACGGATTTCATTGAAAGCAATCTCTTTCTCCTCATCAGTTGCACTCGGTAACTTTTGCTGAATAAACCGAGAACCATGTTGGTCCTTGGTAAACTCAATAACATGCCCATAAATATCCTTCAAAGCGTACTCCCGGCCCTTCGAGTTGGAACGGACCTCTTCTAAAAGTGGCGAGCGGTAGATGTGATGGCCAGCTTTGCCACCGCCGTTACCTCTACTGGCTTTTCCCTTTTTACCCTGAGGATTCACAGGTAAATTTTGGTTGTTCGCGCGGGAATTGAGGGATGCTGCCACAGGCTTCTTACCCTTGTTGGGGTTCTTAACATCGGGAGAGTCTCGTGGGATTTGCTCGACACCGGCTGCAGAAACCGACGGCTCTGGACCGGGAGATGGAACGGGACCGTATACAGAGTAAGGATTGAACGGTTGAAACATAAAGCCGGGAGCACCAGGGTAGAATGATCTATTCATCAAACCAACACCAGGTAGGCCCGCAGGCAAAGATTTGTCTGGCTTATTTGATTCCTGGGATTTATCATCCGGGTTGTTCTCGAGAGATGCCGGTTCCATTGCAGGCATAGGATGCGCGTATGGCATCATTCCGTACATGCTGCCTTCCATGAATGGCACAGGGTTCATCATAAACGGGGGTGGGCTAGCTGCGGGATACAACGAGCCACCTCTGGGAAAGGTCGACTGAGGATGTGCGGGAGCACTATCAAGAAAATAACTAAAGTTCTGGTGGGGTGTGAAGGACGTCGCGGTTGCAGGATTCCAGAAGCTCGGGTGTTGATTTTGAGGTTTTTCCACACCTGGCCCTGAGTGTGTGCTTGCGTCCGTGCCACTTGATAAAACAGCGTTGGCTTGAATCGGAGAGTTGTGGTTGTAATTGTCGATCTTCTCACTGATGGACTGGTGCCTTGAGGTCCGCGCTGGCATGTTCAAGTTCTCATTCAAAGAACCGTGCGGGGAGACATTGAACGGTTTAAGCGAGGCTTGTTCACTGTTGAAACTGGTCCGGCGACGTCCCTCTTGCGTTCCATCAAGCGCCAAGGAGCCCAACGAGTTGGAGAGCTCGATCTCCTTCGTGGCGTCTGCAATCGAGGCAAACTTGTTCAAGAAGCTATCTTGCGGGGGATGCCTGCTGGCAATCCCGCCACTAATTGAAGCCGTGCCAAGAGGAAATGCTTGTGTGGCCTTCGCAGGTGTTGGAACCGCAAGAGAATGCGGTCCGCCGGTACTGGCCGCGTACGAAACTTGGGCAAGACTGGATTTGTAGTCGAATAAGTTGCCCTCGAACTCGCCACTGTCCGCGAAAGTGAAGTTGTGCTGACTTCCTCTGGACGGGCCGAATAAGTCTGGGATCTGAGGCTCGACCAGCTCAAGAACAGAACGGTAACTGCCTGCCATGTTTGGGCTGGAAGGGTTGGAGCTGTTAGACCAGATTGTCTCGGAAGGCATCATATATGTACAAGTATGGGACTGAGGCTGGTGGTCTTGAAGGTACGTGACGACTGGATGAGGGCGATATTCGAGGTAAAACCGTCAGGGTGATGTCTCAAATCTTCGAACTTCGTCTGGGACGATCGCGCGGTTTCAGTGTTTTTGCCGAATAGTGCTTTTAACTGTCTGGGCCAGCCTGTCTCAAAAACAAGCAGCAGATGGTGCGAAATACTGCCACAGTAGCGAGGCCTGGGTACCAAAATGTCACCGGGGATTAGGTTGTGGGCTCCACCAGTTGCAGAAGTGTCCGGAGGTTTCGAAATTAGGTATAGCTACAGCAGAGTGTGGTGGGAAATGGCAGACCTGGGTGATGAACTCGCTGATCACTAGACTAAGATAGACACTTGTCAAAGAGGCAAAGCCGTTTCCTTTCGGGCCCGAAATTGAAGAGGCGAGCCAGTTTTGTATATGCAGGCGCGTCGCGTCGGCTAGGTCGCAGACGCTTACACTGTTTTACCATGGCAGACCTCTTTCTTGTATACTACTGTAGGTACCATGCTTGGTTCTCGATTGTATTGGAATCCGAGATGGACTCCGAGTCAAAAGCTTTGTTAAAAGCTTTTGAGTGAATCAATAGACCTCATGTATTCTTCTATCACGCTTTGGGATTGATTCTCATGTCAAAATGAGGATCAATTTAAATAGGATTACAACCTATAACGTAGTCTGATTCTCGAGCGATCATTCGTTTTGAGAGCCATTTATTTGCAAATTCCAACTCATAATTTTGATGGATTTCAATTTTCAGGGTTCGTTTGCCATGGTCCTCTGCACTGCTTGATAAGGAAATCGGGATTTCTTCAAATTTCACCCAATTTGTTCATATCCTTACTTCAGGACATAAGACCCTACTCGATGAGCTTTACCATTCCTTTCTGTTTTCAACACTATGTTTCTATTTCATGGCTGGTCTCTATTATGAAATACCAAACCGGATAGCATGATCCACAATCCAGCTCTCACCTGAATCTTTCGGACTTCGTTTCCGCGCTCCTCACCCCACGAAAACGCACAGGTGCATTTATTCAGATATTTCCGCAAGAATTCCCTCAGTTATAGCTACAACTCTCATATAGATGACTCGTGGTCCTCGTGCATCGTCAGACAGATTGCTTAATCTTCTTTACAAGAAAACAGTCCCCGAGATCAGATCAAGGGTACCACTCGTGAAACGAGTACTTTATGACGAGGACGGCCCTTCTAGTTCACCAAAGTCTGCGCTTGATGGTTTATTGGAATATCTGTGGCAGCGAAAGCCTATGGATGAGGCTATGAATGATGTCTCGAAGAAACTTCCCATGGAGTGCAGATCCAACGTGCTACAATTTCGCTGCAAAAACGCATTTGTTGGAAGAGCAGATTTGGTGAACCTCTTTCCCGTTGTCGCAGAGCGTAAATATCTTCTAGATGGCTCTCTCGAAAAGGGACTTGACTTTCATTATATCAAAGCGAGAAACCCCTTCTCCTTGCTGTTTCTTGGTTCTTATTACTTGGTATTTCCAAACTTCAACCAAGCATGTATATACTATATGGAAACGATAGAAAAACAGATCAATGGCCTTGATTTGAACTTGAACTTTCTAAAATTTACAGCAAATGAGTTGAAGCGTATGGCATCTCCAGTTCTTGAAAATCCAGTTCTTGTTCAAAACTTCAACTACAGATCAGAGAATTACGGTCATCTCAGCTTGGCTGATGTCTTTTCCGGCTCTTCAGCTCAATTGAAGACAGCCGAGTACTTGCTTGACTGTTCTCGGGATCGATCTAATTTTAGACATCAGAATTTGGACCCTCTATATGATCTTATTGGCTCATACCTGGGAATATGCCACAGAGATCGACTGGTCATTGTTCGGAACTTCCCTTTTGGGGTCACCGGTCCTGCTCTTGAAAACTTACTTTGGGACTACGAGTTTGAAACCGAAGACCATCCACAAGCTTCGATAAAAAACTTACATTCGGATGCTGCGACACAAATCTCACTAGTTCTATTGAAGTTCAAAGACCACAAAAATGCTAAACGTTTCATAAGGAACTTCCACGGCCGCAGGTGGAATAATGTTTCAAAGCGAAAGGAGAAGCCCTTGTATGAACCTATTTTATGTGAATTGGCAAGTTGAATATAAATGCATTATAAAGAGACCCGATTTTGGTTTTAGAAATGCCTCTCACTGTTCCCGACAAGAAAGACTATTCAGTTAACTCGAAGCTCTTCCAACTTGAACGGACTAGTTTATATCGGGGCGAGTACGCGACAGAACCAGCACCAAGCGATGCGGACTCACCCGAGATTGTGGTGGGTTTCAGGTTCTCAACGATTGCGTATTTCTCCCAAATTCTTTTCTTTCTCCAGATGACTATGATAGTGTCGTTTCCCGACCAACCTAATACGGCACAGTCATCGCCCAAATCTGCGTCGTAGTCTAGATGGTACTGGCTTGTGTTCACAGAACAGAACGACCAAGTAGACTGAAAATAGTTGAGAAGAGGGAGTGGGAAGCGTAGCTTGCTGAGCATATGCTGACGGTTGGCGGGGCTATCCCGTGCCGATTTTTGCTCCCTAGAAGATTCTGATAAAGCTTTTGTGAGGGACGGCACGATGTTGAAAACATGTAAGGTATTTTTATCAGAAAGGACAGCCAAGTTTGAATCATTCGATGAAAACTTCATGGAAGTAATGTCCGCTCGGTCTAGGCCTCTCCTGAACTCGAATATGAGGGCGGTTGTTTGTGTTGAATGAACTCGAATTATGGTCCCGCATTCACTTGCAGATGCAACCAATGTACCCGAACGATTCAAGGCGATGAACCTGATTTTGGACTTATGGGCTTTCACAATGCTCACCGAGTTCCTTTCTTGACCTTCTGGCGAAATGTCAACAAGCTGTATTTGGCCAACAGCACGTCCAGGAAACGCAAGAATCTGGCATTTCGAGTTTTCTTTTGGGGGATTACCATACTCGCGTTCAGGAAGCGAAGAAGATGAAGCGCTTGAGTGGATGTTCAGAGACGCAGAATGAATCGAGAGATCAGCTAGGCCATGCTCATTGTTTATAGTTTCAAAGGATCCAATCTTGTGGGGCGGGGCCGAAAACTCGTAAACAATGACCTGGTTCAAGAGGATAACAATGATCCGTATTCTTGATAACAACACATTTAAAACCGGGCTCATGAAGCTCAAGCTCAAACTTGGTCTTTTTTTTAGGTCATCCCATATAATGACCTTGTTATTTGGGTACTTTGGATTCCTCCCGCCCCCCACCATGGCCAAGTAGTTAGTTCGATGTAGCATTGACACTAGACCTATGCCAGTGCCAGCCCCATTTAAAGGCGAAAAGACCCGACAAACGCGTAGATCTATTGGGTTTGTGTTGTAAACAAGAAATCCCTGTTCATGGGCAATAGAAAAACAGCCCTGATCCTGATTGAAAGACACGTGTAACACATTCAAGTTTTGCTGATCACGCAGAGAGCCCGGATCTTTGTTCATTGTAGGGACTGTTTGAATATACACTTTTAGTTGAGTCCACAAGCTTGGGAACGGTAGTATGGATTGTGGCGTCAAGATTCTGAATCCGAGTCACGGTGCTATAATTGGCTCTAAGCGCCGAAGTTGGAGACTTAGTTCAAACGTGGGCAGATAAAGAAGGGAGTTGGTGATTTGCCACCACAAATGCACAGCTTCGAGGAGGTGCGCCCAAAGTATGATTTTTCTTTCTGATGAAAAAGAAGATTATTTGCGGTCTTCACTTGAATCTACCTCGATTGGGTGGAAATCAAACGGTGATGTGCCTGCGCCAACCTTTATGCGCGAGGCCCCAAATAAGAAGTAGCGTCGCACGATCCTTGTTTCATACTGGCCTGGCCTTCATCTTCAAAACTAGTACTTAGAAATGTTTTAAACTCTTGTGTTGTGAGTTCTTGCGAATTTTGAACTTAATGGAATTGCTAGTTTTATTTCTAATTTGTACCCAGCGAGGCCCTTTGCCGCCATAAAACGCTTGAGTTAATTTTAACTGCCCCCATTACGTCATCAAAGGATCGCGAATTCTAGTCGCTCTCTATGTCCATTACCTCATCGTCACTCGACACTTCCCCGCGTTTCAACTCATCTGCCATTGCGTCAATATCAACATTTTGTGCGAGGCTACTTCTTAGAGGGGCCTCGGATATGTCTTTCACTTTTATTGTGAGTGGAGTAACAAACCGGTTAGTGGACGACGTCGTGTCAGCAAGGATATCCACCTTTGGTTTACCCAGGTCTCGCGCCAAAAATCTCTTGGACGAGCTAGTGATATCGGAAAATTTGGTATCCATATGACCAAGAAAGAAAGGTGAGTTTTTGTTTGTTTGTAGCGCCCGTTTCAATAGGTCTTGGGCAACTGGGTCGGATGGAGATAACGCCAACGCGTCGTGCAATACTTGAATTGCCTTGTGGTCGTCTCCCAATTTCATATATACAAGACCAACGGAGGAGATTATGTTACTGTCGTTCTGAGGGCTCAATTTTAATGCCTGGTTAAAACATTCTAGGGCTTTGTGAGGGTGATTGGATCGCCTGAACACATGACCCAAGTTAGAATGAATCGATATCCAAGTCTTACTATCGGAGTTGAGGTATTTTGCAGCACCCAATGCCTCTTGGAACAAGGCTTCGGCCCTTTGTAGCGCATTTTTATGGTACTGTATAACCCCCATTTCATTTAGAAGGAGAGGATCAGTATTGCAGATTTGGTAAGAGGCCAATAGATATTCTTCCGCCAAGTTGATGCTATTCATTTGCAAGTGCTGCATGCCCAAGAACAAATTGGGCAGATGAGTTCCCGGAAAAAGTCTTGCAGCAAAGGCATACGCACTGATTGCCTGCTCGTGTTCGCCCTCGAGCGCAAACGTATGACCGAAACCGATCCAACCCTGACCACTATTCGGATTGAGAAGCGTTGATTTGCTGAAAAACTTCCGAGCCTCGAGGGTTTTGTGGATAGAGAGATAATAAATTCCTATTGCCAGCCAGGTCAAGGGGTGCGAGGGATGGTTGTCCGCCAACTCATGTGCCTTGAGGAATAATTTGTTGCGGCCGCCTAACTCATATAAGCAGCTGAGGTAATTGGGAAGAATACCAAAGTTGTAAGGGTCCCGATTCAATACCCTTTCGCATACTTTCAAACATTCGTCATAGTTGCACTTAGTGTACAAGTAGTCCGCTCTACTCAAAAGAACATCAGCGTTTTCACTCAAGCGGTACTCTTCCTTCAAGATGCATTCCGCTTCTTCGAATTTTGAGATGTTCATATACTTGCTCAATCTGGTGGTGTAAAGGAGTTTAATTAGCTCATCATTATCATCGGCGTCAGCGTAATTTAACTGATTGATAAACTCCCATTGCTCTTTTGGGGACAAGAAGTCATTGCTTATGAGTTCATTAAAAGCCTCAAAGCATTTTACATCCACCATGACCGCCTCTTTATATGCGTCTTGCGCCCGTTCGTAATTACTCTGATTAGCATAAATAACCCCTCGAAGGTAGCACATTGATGCCTCGAGCCGTGTGCCACCATCCGTATTCCGCACTTTGTGGTTCGAGTCTTTGAACGGGTTTGACTCACCCAAAAGGTCTAAGGCATCGTCCCATCGCTCTAGCTTCACCAAAGAGTACGCCGATAAGTACCGGCAGCTGAGCGACTGTTCGTATTCGGGGTTACTCGAAAGAAGTATGTGTGCACGCAAGTAGTTTCCTCTATTGAAATGGACTTGCGCCAACCAAAAGGCGTCATTGGGGTCGCTTGTGAGCGAGAGAATCTTGTCTCCTATGTACTCCGCAGTGTCGTAGTGATGTTGCATCAATGCATCGTGACGCCAGAGCCTGAGCTTTTCAGCACGAGACAAGGGCTCATCGCTAGGTTGAAGGATTCCGTCATGCTCATTGAGATTGTCACTGACGTTTCCAGGATCATAAAACAGAGACAGCAGGGTGCCAGGTGTTTCAAATAAGTTGTTATGTGGGTTCGGAGGTGTGATGAATACGTTCTGTTTGCGGCTCCCGATTTGTGGGGAGATGAACAAGGTAGATGTGTGTTGCAGTGGCGTCTTTTGAGGCTGTACCATTCCGAACTATCAAATAAATACTATTGTTTACTCTTGTGTATTTGGGTATATTGATGACAAATACATGGGCTTGTCAAACTCAGTCGCGGTCCCCAGATCCGCGTACATTGTACGTTTGGAGGACAAAACTGCCTCAGGTACGATGTTCTGATCCGGCACAAGGAAACAGGTTTACAATACCGTCATATTTGAACTCACAATGACGCTACTACTATAATTTGAAATTTTTTATTCTTCATTGATCGAAATGAAAGACAATATCACACCTTTTCGAATTAAAATAGCTAGCGTATGAAAACTAATCGTACGTCTATCGAATATACGCACGAGACTTCGTGAGGGCTCACCAAGAGTGTGCTTGTGCAGGCCGTTCCCGATCATGAGATGAGCTGTGTCTGTTTTCTCTCCATTACTCCACAAATAGCCTGAATCAAAAAATATGTCGGATAATAGTAGGGCAATGACCCAGTTTAGAATAATGGTGGGCTCTTACGAGCATAACCTATTGTGCTTGTCGCTTATCATGAAAGGCACGGCCGAAGCCGTTTTCACGCCTATTTTCCATTTCCAAGCCCACACCTTGTCGATCAAATCAATCGATATTGCGAAAAGATACTTGGTCACGGGATCAAATGATGAGCATATTCGTATCTATGACTTGCAGAAGAGAAAAGAACTCGGAACTTTGTTGAGTCATCAGGGCACAGTCACAACTTTGAAGTTTTCCAAAGAGGCCACCGAGACAAGCGATCCTCTGAAATCTGGAAAGTGGCTTCTCTCTGGGTCCGACGATGGAAAGATCATAATCTGGAGAACCAAAGATTGGGAGACCTTCGGCACCTTGAAGGGCCACCAGGGTCGTGTCAACGATTTGGATATTCACCCCTCCGGTAGAGTGGCTATTTCGGTCGGCTCAGACAACACAGTTAGGTTATGGAATTTGATGACTGCAAAGAAAGCTGCCATTCTCAAGATTAAGGGGAGAGACCATTTAGGTCAACCAGCAGATATTGTGAAGTGGATCTCTGGCGGAAAACAATTTGTGGTTGGCTTGTTGAACCAGCTTTTCGTATACGAACTCTCAGAGGAAGCCCTGATTGTCAAGAAAATCCAATTCAAGCCCTCGTTGATGTGTGTTGAAACTGTGACTCTCGGAGATAAAGAATACATTGTTGCTGGCCTTAATAACGGTTCCATTGAGTTTTATGAGGTGGCAAAGGTATTGAGCGATGAAAAGCCGGAGCCCGTCTTTACCTTGCAGGGCCATTCCAACAGAATCAAGGGAATCTCTTTTATATGCTCTCCTTCAGACACTCATAACGTTCCATACTTGGTTTCTGTATCCTCTGACGGGAAGATTGTCGTGTGGGACTTGTCTGAGTCCAAGAGAGACCAAGTTGCCGTGTACGATAGTGGTGAAAGACTAAATTGTGTAGCTGTCTGTGGTGAATCCATCGAGAAGGCAGACACCATGAAGAGAAGATACGAAGAAACGGAGGCAAACGAGGCTCCAAGTGAGTCGGAATATGATACGGATGGCGAAGAGTTGCGTAAAGTGATGTTAGCAACGAGAACGGTCAAAAAGAAGAGTAAAAAGAGTAAGAAGAACAAGGACAAAGTCAGTGTAACATTAGGATAAACATTTCATAGCTCAAATCGAAGATTGATGGCATTCATCTACATCCATCAAATGTGGCAGAGAACTGAAAAGCTTCACGCAGAGCCATTTAATCTACTCAAGAAGTATTTGGAATGAAATGATTGAAAAAAAAGGTAGCATCTCTAAATGTGCAGAGACTCGGGGCTAGGCAATCTAGCCACGTGATGGTCAAACAACTTCTTCGCTCTGGCCCACACTGGAGCTGTCTCCCTGTCCTTCAATTGTAACAATGAAGGCATTAAATCCTTCGAGAAAAACTCGGAGGCTTCTCTGGGCAACAAAGAAGGCAAGTGGTCAATAGAACATACGGACAACTTTGGACCGGCGGATGTCTCAACTGGCACCGTTGGATCGTTGAACACTGTGGCGATACTGTACACTGGAATAGGATTGTGTGGATTCGTCGTGTCAGCGGAAACATCGACAATCGATCTCAACTTTCTGTCAGCCTTGTTCAAGGATGCGAAGTCGATGAATGGGGGAATAGGCGTGGACAAATAAATACAGTTGACAAAGATATCGGATTGCACAATCTCTTCGAAGGGACCGCCCTTGGCGGTCTCCTTCATATCCCACTCTAACAAGTTCTTTTCCGGAATACCAACCTTGCGGAAAAGATCAAGAGCACCGGAGCCACATCTTCCCAAAGCACCAATCACCAAACAAGTTGGCTGCTTGCCACCGGTCTTTTCCAAAGCCGCATCTAGCTCCTTCTTCACATGGCTTACCAAAGCATCCTCGTTGGGATAAGGTGATACAGCGGGCAAGTTCTCGGAGTCGCTATGATTTTGCTTGAATGCCCAGTCCAAGACACTAATTGCAGCACCGGCAAAACCGGCATAGAAGCCAAAAGCGGCCACTCTTCTACCCTGCTCGTTCTCCAAGAACTCCAAGTCGTACAAGGTTCCCTTACCGGCAGGGAATCTTTTCAAGACGTCTTGCCAACCAGCTTGGTCTTTATAGCAGTGAGCAAACTGGATGTGTTCGTGAATGAGAGGGTGTGTTTCGTTCTCTGGCAACTCCTTCAAGCCAATGATTAGCCTGTCGGAAGGTGCAGTCTTCCAGGACTCAAAAGGCACAATCTTGGCGCCAACAGCAGCATATTCTTCAGATTTGAAGATGGATTGAGCGCTTTCTTCCACGTAGACTTCATAACCCGCGTCCAACAATTGCTTGGTGGTGGTTGGGGTCAAGGCCGCTCTGGCTTCTAAGGGCTTGGTCTCTGCTCTGAGGTGCAACGTTACCATTTTTTGTATGTGTGGGGGTGAATTTGTTGTGGAAAATAATTGTCGGATGTCCGATGTATTCTGTTATCAGTGCAATATATATATACGCAGGCGGCGTGTTCTATGAATCACCAGATACTGCACGTTTGTAAGGCATTCAGCCGGCGCGGTGACTCAGCGAGCCAGCCGAACAATCAGTCACTTCGGTGAATCGCGTGTTTAATGAGAGCCGCGACAAGAGCGCGATTCATCAGATCAAGATTGCCAAAGAAAGAAAATCAGATTATAAATAGGAAGACGATAAGGCACATAAGCTTCCGGTTCTGCAGACGAACAAGTACAATTGTAAATGAAGAAGCTGTTCAAGCAAATAGATGACTTTTAGTTGTAATGAGAGATGTACCCCAAAAAGGAATTTCTATTTAACGCTTGATTACCGAGCTTTACTCTTCGTGATGCAACCCATGAGTACCAAACTGATATAATAAAGGTTCTTCAACCAAACTAAGAATCTGTGTCTTGTGAAAGATTTTGGCTGTCATAGGCGTATCCATCGAGGTCATGTTGTTGGTCCAACACTTCGTTGAACGAACCCAAGACCTTGATAGGTTGTCACGAGTATACCGCGACTTCATAAGAGTACACTTTAGTCACATGAGACGCTGTGCCAGGTTTCACCTCCTACAGAGATTCTATTTTAAGTCAACCGCACACGTATGTACAACCAGTTTGAATCGAATTCCCTGTCTTGTGGCATAAACGTAACTCTAATTGAAAGGCAGCCGCTTTGACCGGACGGAGAAATATTCAGACCTAAACTTTGTCTTTTTTTGAAACTCCAGTGTCATCGACCTGCGTTATTTGAGTTATTTTTGAAAAAGCGCCTCCTTGGGAATCTTGATCAAGCAACAATGGAGATAGTCTCTATAATTCCGAAGAGGGCGCATATCGCATCTGCATGAATTTTCCCCAGACCGTTGCTATTTAACCTTCCATATATAATTTTGCCTTTCGCAACAGCAACCAAACTGAGGCGCTTGCTCTGCTTTGCATTGCCACGATTAATGCAAACATAAGTCTATATCATGGTAGGTTTTTGCTTTTCACTTTTTCTTCTGCAATAATTCAATCTCAAAATTGTGAACATGGCTTCTTCTGTTTTTGTGTCTGGTGCATCTGGGTACATAGCACAACATATTTGCAAAACCCTACTTAAACAAGGCTACCGAGTGGTTGGGTCCGTCAGATCTTCCGACAAAGGTGATCGTATTTCCAGCTTATTCAACTCCAGCAAGTTCTCATATGAAGTTGTCCCTGATGTGGAACCTGAAGGAGCTTTCGATGGTGCTTTGCAAAGAAACCCCAATTTGAATGTCTTCATGCATTTAGCTTCGCCGTTTACATTTAAGGCAAAGAATGTGGAAAAAGAGCTACTCAATCCGGCGGTGAACGGGACTGTCAATGCTTTACGATCCATTAAAAACCACGGTTCCAAAATCACCAAAGTAATTGTGACCTCATCTCATGCGGCCATGTTTGATGCATCAAAAGCAAAGGATCCTTTTTACATGGACAACGAGGAATCGTGGAATCCGCTTACATGGAAGGAAGCGAAATCGAACCCTCAACTGGCGTTTATTGCATCCAAGAAATTTGCAGAGAAAGGTGCATGGGACTTCGTCGCCAAAGAGAGACCAGGCTACGCGTTGAATACAATCAACCCAGTATTCGTTTTCGGCCCTCAAGCTTACGACAGTGAAGCAAGAGCCCCCCTAAATGCTTCAGCCGAAATCATCGCCAGAGTTTTAAGGTTGAAACCAACTTCGAAACCACCAGGTCTCGGAGGCTACTTTGTAGATGTGAGAGATGTGGCTAAGGCACATATTGCCTCATTCGAGAAAGACTTGTCAAACAGAAGATTGGTATTAGCCAGTGATAAGTTCGCCGGGCAAGACTTAATTGACATTATCAATTCTAATTTTGAGAGTTTAAGGGGT
This sequence comes from Metschnikowia baotianmanensis, assembly GCA_030565705.1. NCBI lineage: Eukaryota > Fungi > Ascomycota > Pichiomycetes > Serinales > Metschnikowiaceae > Metschnikowia > Metschnikowia baotianmanensis. The sequence goes on from JAJMCI010000059.1 coordinate 40,263, forward strand.
AAGATTCCTGAAGGTAGTCCAGGTACTGGTGCTGAGATCAGAAAGCAGACGTGCAACATCGATAACAGCACTACGAACAATCTTCTCGGTATCAAGTACATGAACTTGGAAACAAGCCTTACGGATATGGTTGGACAGCTTCTACTTGCCTCCCAGAAAAACTAAAGAGCGATCTAGGTCATCTCAGGAGATACTGGTAACTCGGACAATGAAATAATTTGAAAAGAATATCGTGGCTTCTGAACATATACACCTCGCATGTGCATTTGAAAGAAATCATAATCTAGGCAAACATCTATGTACAAGTTTATGTCTGCTCAATGAATTTGAGAATAAATTCAGCGAATATAGGCTGAGCGACTTTCCAGTCGTCTTCAACGAAAGAGTCTCCGTAGGCTTTGAACACCTTTTTGATCAAGCCGATTTCTTGCTCGTCGCTGATTATCCCATTGAGGATAGCCTTTTCGTACAAAAGTTGTGCGAACTCTCGGTCATTGTCATAAAGGCTTGCAGCCATGAGTGATTCGGTCAAAAGACCCGCAGGGGATCGTCTCGTTTTCTCGTTCACATCTTTAGAGACGAGATTGATGTATTTGTTGTAAGTATCCAATGACTTCTCGGGTGAAAACCGGCTTTTGGCAAGAATGAGCTGGGCGAGTGTAGGCACTGCAACACCCTGAGGTCTGATGAGTGTTTCAGCGATCTTTAAATACGTCTCATTGTTCATCTTGAAGGATTGATAGCAGAAGGCCTTGACAACCCTGGATTGTACTAGATCGATGCCAAATTTCTCATGTGTTTGATACTCGTGAAACTTGCGCAACACTGAATCAATGTCATCGTTGTTAATGCCGTAAGTCTCCATGAGTTGCATTCGCAACAATAAAGCTTCGGGATCTTTCTTGTCAAAATCCAATTTGTTCTCTTCTACGTATTTGAGCACAGAGTCGATGTACTCCTTAATGCTAATGGGGTTTTCGTCCAATGCGAGCTCAGGGCGTGGCACCCAAGAATCTTCACCCACCAAACCTGCAAAAGAGAGGATCTTACTCAAAGTTTCCTTACTTAAGATTGAGGGGTCGTGTGAGAAAACAAGTCGAGACAAGGCCAAAAAGATCTGGGGATTTCTCTCCTTTGTGAGCCACGTGGAGTTGAGCCAGGCATGGAACCCTTCAAGTCGTAATAACGCCAATACCGGAACAGAGTTCTTGCGTACAACAATATCGATCAAAGCATTCAAACTTTGCTCTGAAAACGGCAAGTCTGAAATGTCATTAAGAAGTGCAATTGCTTTGGAGATGTTCGTGTCTGAGGGCAGGAACTCGGCATCACTTACCTCGGTTTTCTCCCCTAGCAACAATTTGAATATCACAGCCAAACGCACAGAATCACTCACCGAATCACCGGCGTGTTTGGAAAACAAGTCAGCCAGACTAAAAACACGGCCGGGGTTGTGCTCAATGAGGTGTTCTAGAGCTTTGTCACTCCATTTGTGATCCGCGCCCTTCTTCGTTAAGGTGAAATAAAGAGAGAAATCGTGCTGTAGTCCATGAGACAAAATTATGTCAACCATTTCGCTCTCGACGTCCAGTTGTATGATCTCATGTAGATATTTACTACCGGAGGATGTGATATTTTGATTCTTCAACGCTTCCTCCACGTCATGAGGTTTAACTTGCTTCCTCAATTTGATATCCCCAGCCAATGACGCCAAAATCGAGTTCCAGCGGATTCCACGGTAAACTTGATTGCGTGAAAGTGAATGTAGCATTGTGACTTGTGGTGTGTGGTATTGACTCACGGCTGATAAATTCCAAGACAAATACCTCAAGTAACTACGCGCGCATTAAACAAGCGAGACAGGGAGTCATCAAATCAGAAGATAAAACATGAAATTATTATTGCTAGCTAATGGTCCGAGAACAGAATCGTGAAATTAGGTCAAGTTGCTTTCCAACCTGGACAACAACCCAATCGCTGGGATGTAGCTTGCCCACTTGTCGTCCACCTTGAACTGATCGACATCGCGAAAGTTGTAATTCTCATTAAGGTAATCATTGTAGTGGATCCAGCTTCCCTTGCTCTCACATTCAAAACTCCAGGATGCCCGATAAGCTCCTCCAAGTGCACATGCATTAGGGATCTCAACTTGATAGTTTCCTTCGGTCGCACCCATAATTGAGCCCATCTTTTGGATGATGCTTTTGTTTTTAGAAGCGCCTCCGACAAAGATAATCTTACGGGGCCTTGAAGCCAAAGAATCAAATGTTTGCGCCTTGCCATCTGTATAAATCTCACCAAACTTTGCGTGAAGCAGATCGATGAGCGAGGCTAGCTCCTTGTCGTCCGCCCCGGATTTGCTCTTCGAAGATTCCTCCGAGCTGCAAAGCATTGGACCGGCACGTACCCTGCAACTAACAGTTTGAGATTCCACAATTGAGCAGACATCGAAATCCAAGTCCCAGTTTTCAACTTCCCTTATTACATCATGTGAATCCTTTTCCATCCTCCGAGTTTGTGCTGGGGCATTAGGAACGATTTCTCCAATGGGAAAATAGATGCCTAGCTTATCCTTGAAAATTTTTGATCCATCCAAGATCTCATTAAACTTATCCCAAGAATCTGTTTCGACACCATACTTCGCGTTCACTTCATCCCGCACTTTTTCTCTTGCCAAAGCACCATTGCTGTAACAGATCATACCCATGTAAGCATTTTCAATTGTAGGGTGCTTGAAGAGATGGTACTGAGAAGAGGGTTGATACTTTTCGGTCACCAAAAGCACTGTCGTAGAAGTTCCCAAAGAGACCAAGACATCATTCTTTTCCAATGGCAAAGAGATGATGGTTGCTAGGTTATCGCCGGTGAACGAAAAGATTTTTGCATCCAGGAAAAAGCCATACTTCTTGACAAAGTAAGATGAAATCGAACCCAAGCTTCGGTAGGTTGCAGGCTCGATGGCACCGAGTTTCCTTTTGAGCTCTTGAACACCTTCTTCGCACTCAGTCTGAGTTTTATGGTCAAGCTTAGGGTGGACTCCGGCTGCCAAAGCAAGTAATTCGTCGTCATACTTAGATTCCGCTATGTTGTAAAGGTTCATACCGCACCCATCTGCCTCTTCAATCGAGGTGATCTTTCCTAAAAGCACCGAGGCAACAAAACTGGAAACTAAAGAGATTCGATCAGTGTTTTTGTAGACATCATTCCCGGATCTTACTGCCAACTTTCGAATCTGCAAACCAGTGAACCGATAGTGAGCTCTGGAACCCGTGATCTCCGCCATTTCATCTGGACCACCCGAAACTTTCTCAAAGTCTTCAATCTCTTGACCGGTCGAGTGATCCTGCCAATTTGGGGAAGTTTCACAGGCGAATGCATCAGTTAAAGCCTCAGATAACGAGCAAAATTCACCCATCTTGTTCAAAGCAGACGAAGCAGACTTGGCCCAAAATACGGAGCCGTGCTGCATTCCAGAGCCGCTGATACCCTTCACTTTCTCAAATGGAAAGTTTTCATTTTTCATTAACCCAAAAACATGATCAATGGCTTCCAACCACATGTGTACGGGCGAGAGGATCTCACCTGTATTTTCATCCGACAAAACACCCTTCTTCACATGATACTTCGTTTTAAATTGAACATCAAACTCAACATTATAGGTGGCAAGCGCTTTCAACGATCTGTTTGTCACAATGACTTTTAGCTGCTGAGTAGACAAATCAAAGCCCAAAAACAATTCCAAGGATGCATCATAAGTCATACTTCACTTGTAACCACAGGGCGGGATTTTTTTTGTAGGCAGACCAAGGAGGTAAGACGACGACGGCAGTGGCGATAATGCAAGCAGCAAAAGCGTACAAGACGTAGAGAATATCTTGTGTCAAAAAGCCAGCTAATACACTAACAAAAATGGACACGTAGAAGTAAAGAGAGACGTAGTGATGAGCTTTTTTCTGGCCCTCGAAATCAATTGGAAATTCGATAGCGGTGTTGATTGTTTCGCCGATGGATTCCATTTGAAAGTTTGTTTCTCGATAGAGGTGTAGGGTTGAGTACTTATATATGTGAAAATGGGAGGGGGGTTGCTTCGTGGGAACTTGTCTATCTGGCAAATTTCGCGCCCATGGCCGATGAAACAGATCTTGAGTGCGGCCCGACCACACGGGAAATTACGAGGTTCCCCTTTTGAGAAAAATATGCCAAGTTAATTGTTTCGAGTCATTTGAGACTCGTGGGTTATTCTGCTGTCTGGATCACAAAAAGGCAGTATACAATGCTTTGTCGACAATCAGATGGGCTAGTTGTTGGATTTGCCGCCTTTTTCTTGCGGAGTGACACTTACCATGAAAGAGTGCGGGGGCTCCCCACTTCAAGCTACGTGCCGCGATTTCGAAAGATGGATGGAAATTAAGTTCAAATATATTTTGATGACAGAGCACATGGCAAGTATTTACGGGAATCTCTACATTGTCAATTTTCTGATATTTGGCATTAAAATCATAAAGTGAGCGTGGTCGATTTAATTTCCCATCCATCCAATGCTTGAGAGATTCACGAATTGTGTTTCTTTTCCACATAGTATTGGACGTCGTTACTCATCAAGTTTTCTTCTAGAAAGTCAGCTACCTGATTGTAGTGATCTTCTTCTATGACCGACATCATTTTGTCTTGGGAACACGGTTTCCCAAACAGGAATTCATAGCTTTCTTCAGTGAATTCGGGAAGCTCATGGAATTTGTGATACTGTGAAAGAGGTTTCCTATCAAAGATGGAGCTTGTTGTCGAGACAGTGGTTGATCTTGTAAGGGTAGACATAAGCAGATTCTCGTCCGAATCAGACGTGGGGGACAGCAGTCTTGACAATGATTCCGAGCCCATCTCGTCATCTTCATCTTGGTCACGTAATTCTGGCTCGAAGTCTGCGCTAATCGCTTCATTGGAGTCTTGCTCAAGATTTATAAAGTTAAATAGTTCCGTTTCGAACCCAGATTGTTGCAATTCTTGATCGACTGGAGACCCTATGGAATTGGGGCTTGTGTGAGAAAGCTCGCTCATGTCGAATATTAGATTGTTCATGGCATCGCCCATTTCAGGAAATACACGTTTACGTGCTGTGGTGGAGTCGTAGAGAGTTGCCATTTGTGGAGAATTGTCGGCTGCTGGAGATGTCACTAGTGTTTTGAGGATCTTATAGTCATGTATCAACAGTAGTAGCTTGGTTTTTAGCTTGTAGTTTTCGTTGTTGATGAGTTTGATGCTGGTTGCAAGCTGCTCTGGAGAGTCTAAGTTTGATGTGCTTCTTAAGGCGAGCTCCAGTGCAACTGGAGTATATGGTGTTTCTTGCTGTGCCTCCGTTTTCAATTCAGACACCTTTCCTAGCTTTTCCGAGGTCAGGGAACAGGCATGTTCTTTGGCCGAGGGCTGTTTCGCTTTTTTCTTCTCCAGAGAAGATTTAGTTTTTCGTACATTCTTAGGTCTTGGAGGTAGCACCCAATTCTTCGACGTGGTTATCGTGAATATCGGTTTGGGATCTGAAGGTAAAGGCATTGCTGTCAAAAATTCATAATATTGTACCAAATGATGTGGTCCCAAAAGTCTAGCTTGGGTTTTGCCAGGTATGGCCTCGCTTTATTGTCGCTTGGGAGCTTATGCTTGACAAATAAATATAGTTCTCAGTGAACTTTCGACTGTGCTCGAACGATAGTAGTGTATATCTTTTTTGTCCTTGACCGTGGGGATGGCTTTTCGGGCGGGCCGAAGGGAGTTTACCTTGAAGTGATGAATCAAAGTTGGAACAAGAACAAGGGAAGGTATGATGATGTGACCTTCAATAAATAGGTGAAAAATGAATGGGATTTAAGAATCTAAAGATTCTCTAAAGAAAAAAAAGACAAGGCAATGAAAAAGAAAAAGGAAGAAAGGCAAATATTCTTGGAAGACTCAGCGAAAGTAAAACGAAAGTATGCGAGGAAGAGCTGGGGCGCAACGATAGTATATAGATGCTTGCCTGCTCTTTTTGCCCGAGACTACATCGCTTGCAGCTTTGAGACGCTTCCTCAACACCGGCACGGGAGAAGTCGGGTGCGCGCTGGCGGAATCGGAAGAGTGGAAAAATAAATGTGTATAGAATCGCTACCCAAAAGTCTGTCGCGCTCAAAGCGCCGCCAAAGTTTCAGCAAGTGTTTCAGAGCTGCTCTCGCAGAGAGCAAGAAGACATTGATGGATCTCGGAATCTGGCTTAGGTTGCGGTCTGCCTTAGCCGTCTGCGTTTTCTTGCTATCAGATTGCTTTTTGCCGTACCTTTCTCTGGTTTATTCCCATCCTGTTGCCAGGAGGTCCTGGCTCAAGATCCTTGCATCGCCCTGCAGTTGCTTCGCGTAATAAAATCGAATCTGGTCTTATTGGCGCGAAGACAAACCCCGGAGACCTGTCCCCTGGGTAAAATTTTCATGGCTTCGGAGGTACACTTGCGAAGTTTGTGCACGCAATCTAATATAGTAGAGAGAAGCCTCTTTATATTATTGGTGGCCAGCATTATGTCTTCCCACATATAAATGGAGGAAATCCAGAATAGCTTGATGAACATATTCCGGATGTTTGGCGTTGTTGCCGGAGTTATCGATATCCGTGGAAAAGTCCTTGAACGCAGTCTACGTGCACGCGCGCGGTGCCTCGTAGTGCTCCTCAGCATTCGCTTCAAGAGCCTGTTTTCGTCTCGGGCGGACCAAGGACTGCTTCTAGGAGTCCGCCCTGCAAGCTGACGCCCTGTTTTTTCACGCATGCCACACTATCGTGAAGTCAGGGATGATAAACTTGTGGGGTGGCCCATTGCCCCACTTTGATACGTGATAGTAACTACCGATGTACTGTTTGCACTTTACGAATTCGAGTAGTTACTTTGAAACCATGCTGTTTGGTAACAGTATCTGGCGGTAGCCTCAGATGTCGTGCAAAGACTACAAATGAATGATGATTTCAGTCGAAAGAGTCCAGGGCTGGCATCGGCATTTCTACCTTGCCTGTTTTCTATTATTGTGTCGGAAGACCCTGAATTTCATGTTCAAAATGATAGAAGCCAGCTGATCCTTATCGTTCAACTTTTCAGTGCAAAGACGTGATCTATCAAATGTTTGACCCAAAAATTCTCCCTTCTAATATCACATGGGATCTCAGCCTTTGTATGGTACATGTGTGCTGGCTCTCGGGCTACCGTGAGGACTTTTATTATATCTTTGAGTATGAATTTTATCACCCAACTAATTCTTTGACGAGTCTTGGAACCAATGTGTGATAAGTCCACATGATCACTCATATAGTAGAGATAATAGAAATCATTTAAGTTGTGTGTTTCATCAACTTAACTGCAAGGTATGGCACTTGACGGCGCATGGGTGATTCAAAGGCTTGCTTGAAGAGATATTCATATTGATCACTTAGTAATGAACCCAAATTTACGGGCTGATTTTCTCTTGAGATGATCCCCATTGGTGTCTAGTAGGCTCTTTGTATAGCTATGAAGGGAAAGCATAGGCACATCGGGAATAGTTGGGGCTCGCCTTGGGCAAAAATAGTAAATCAAAACTCCACAATGTATAACAGTCTCATGTACCCGAAAATTTTAAAAGAAGCATAGATCTGGAAGGAGTTGCACTTGTACTAGTTATTTCTGTCAGTGCCAGTGCCAGTGTCAGTGCTCTGGATGACGCCACAGGCGAGTGTTTCTAAAACCACAACGGACGAAAATCAATTCCACTTCTCTCAAACAGCTCTTCTTGTCAAAGTACCGCAAATATGTATATTTCTGGCCGAAGGCCTTAAACTTGCGAGTAATGCAATCTATATAGTACATACACGGAGTGCCGAATAAATCAGTAAGTTTGTGTCAGATGTAGTTCGCTTGATTGCATCAAGTTATCTAGTTCTGTATTGGCATCGATGTGGAAGGCTTCAAAATCTCATCAACACCGCTGGTCTTCCAGTAAGACGTGATGGTCTTTGGTTGTGTCAAGAAAGTAACTCCGGCTTTTCCGTAGAAATTCAAGTCACCCAAGAACGATCCCTTGTTACCCGTGAAAGAAAACATTGGCAATGGTACAGGAATTGGCACATTCACTCCGACTTGACCGCAAGCAATGTTCTTGGTGAATTTCTGAGCAGCGGCACCTGACTGTGTGAACAAGGCAACACCGTTTCCGTAACGGTTCGAGTTCACCAACTCGATGGCCTCGTCAAAAGTTTCCACATTCACAACTGCCAACACGGGTGCAAAGATCTCCTCGTCGTAAGCTCTCATTCCTGGCTTGACATCAGTCAAAATGGTTGGTCCCAAGAAGTTACCCTTGGCGAACTTCGCGTCATCAGTCTTGAAGTTTCTACCGTCAAGCAATACGGTGGCACCAGCCTTCTCAGAGTCAGTGATGATCTCGGTGGCCTTGGTCAACGATTCTGGGTTGATCAATGGCCCAAGGTCGGACGACGAGTCGAATCCGGAACCAACTCTCAACTTTGCGGCATCAGCTGCGACTTCCTCGACCCACTTCTTGGTCTTCTCGCCAACAGTGACAAGCACCGAGATTGCCATACAACGCTGTCCTGCAGCACCGAAGGCAGCACCACTCACGGCATTAATGAAGTGGTTCTTGTCAGCATCAGGCAACACAATCAAGTGGTTTTTGGCTCCCAAATTGGCCTGCACTCTCTTCCCCGAGGAAGTACCCTTCTCGTAGATGTACTTACCTGCCTTGTCACCACCCACAAAAGTGATAGCTTTGATACGGGGGTCCTCGAGAATCTTGTTCACGGTGTCGTGTTTTCCGTGGACAATGTTCAAGACACCAGGTGGAACACCAGCCTCAGCGGCCAACTCTGCGATGATCATGGCTGCTCCAGGCACTCTCTCGGAAGGCTTGAGAACACAAGTGTTTCCCGTGACCAAAATGAGAGGCAAACTCCACAATGGAACCATGGCAGGGAAGTTGAAGGGGCAGATAGAGCCCACGACACCGAGCGGCTCGCGAACCATTTTGGTTTCCATATCCGTAGCGACCTCCAAAGAAGATGCCATGAGATCGTTAGGGGCATTGCATGCGGCTTCGGCCACTTGCAACCCACGCAATACATCACCTTTAGCGTCGGCAAAAGTCTTTCCTTGCTCCAACACAATCATTCCAGCAATTCTGTCGTGGTTCTTCTTCAACAACTCGACGAACTTGAAGGCAATGCCTTGTCTTTTAATGATGGAGTAGTTTTTCCAGGAGTGGAATGCCTCCTCGGCAGAGGCAACTGCGTCCTCCAACTCCTGAGCGGTGGACTGGGGCACCTTCGAAATCACCTGGTTGGTGGCGGGGTCGTGAATGTCAAACCACGTCTTTGACTCGGATTTCACAAGCTGGCCGTTGTGGAATGATGGCGTCAAGTATGGCTCTGTGCCCTGTTCAACGTGATTTGTGGGGTAACTATGTGCGGAGGAGGTGAGGGAAAGGGTGGAAACGTATCTGGCGCTTCTTTTGAAACCCACTTGCGCGGCCTTGGAAGAAAATCTCAACATCTTGAAGGCGGAAGAAGGGTGCTTTTTTACAAGGTTTCGTTGTTTCTTTCAAGAAAGATTGGAGCGAATGTTCCAGGCTATATAGCTCGCCGATCGCGAATCGGGCTCCGCTTCCATGTATGGTCTGCATGAGACTTGGGGGGAAGCCGCTACACGCGGAAGTATTATTCCCTCGGTTTATTTGACAAGCATGAAGACTCATCACTTCAGGAAAGATTACTGAGAACAATATAGAATCAAACAATTTAGGTTGACATAAGCGTTAGATGAATCCTTGATTCCTCTTTAGAATCAGACCAGAAGGGATTTAGAGTCCTTTGTTAGATGTGTCCGCCACTCCGGCCTGATAAACTGCACATGGCGTGCTGATAGTGTGGAGTCGTCCGTCCGCTAGCTCACCAAAAAAAAAAATATGGATTGGAGTCGAGTTGCAAGTGGATGGACCTTTCCATGCGTTGGCTGAGAGATAATTTCAAACACTATTTCTCAAACACTGGATGTGCTTCTTCACATGCATACCTTGTAGAAGCACGATTATCTTAGATTAAGGGTCATGAATCTCTATCTTCGACAAAAGTGATCGTGTCCACCAAAACGGGCGCGCGTGCTGGAATCACTTACCACATTGGGACATTGTTCGGCGGCCTCGCGTCCCACCTTAGTTATCGACAAGCAATATGCAGGCCTGCAACAACAGATGTAGCGAAAGACGCGAAAAAAAGAACCAACGAGAACAAACATATCGAAAATCTAAGAAATATTGCAGCTGCTTGTGATATAAACTTCTTAATTGTATTAACTACTCATAAATTTTGATTGGTCTTAGACTTCTTAACCTTGGAATTCCAAAAATCGTAGTATAAGTCCAACAAACATGACCCACTCCACGCTTGTGTAGGGCTTGAGTCATTGCAAAGCTCTCCGTCTTTGTTGGTGAGCTCCGTCAACCCTGCCCACTCACTCTCCCGGATCCACTTTTTATGTCCTTGTAGTCTCGAATTAATGGCTTGTATAATGTCGTTTGAAGGTGAGGCCTGACTATTCGGCAAACAATTGAAGTAAAGAAACGCGCGAATGAAATAGCCGAAACACCAAACCCACTCTGGGCCTTGATGGTAATTTCTGCCTTTTGATGTGGCAAAATCCTCACTATCCTCGCCATTGTTGTAATGAGGTCTGTAGTTCCAGTCCGAAGGATCCAATGTACGCATACCAACGGGCCCACGAATGTGTTGGTCGGCATTGTTTATGGCCTTTTTGGCTCTTTCATGAGTGAAAAGTTCTGGGGCAACACACATGGCAATCGGAAAATTGGGTCTCAACTGATAGTCCTCGAATTCCTGACCACCTCGGAAGATGTCCTTGTAAATTCCTCTTCTATTAACAATCGCAGTATTGACCTCGAATTCCCCATCTTCGGAAGGATCTTCGGGAATGAAGAAACATCTCTCAAAGTTGTCTTTCACTAATTGCTCCCATTCTGTGAGGAGAACTTTCGAGCGATCAGTCTTCTCCACAGATGTGTAATCGAACAAACCCTTCTTGTTCAAATCGTTCACGAATCTGAGTGTACCCTTAAGAAGGCCTTGAAGTTCAATAGCTGCCCCATCTCTCGGTGTACCTGGAACACCTTTCGACCGAGCCTTGACACTTTCTCCCATTTTGTCCATCCAAGTCCCGCAGTTGTACTGAGATCCACCATGTACGAAACCAGTGTCCCAATCCACATGAATCAGGACATTGAAGCCTTTGTCACTCATTTGTGAATCCAAGTTGGGCCCAGCATTGGCTTCGCGGTACTCGATGCCTTTGGCGTGACGAGACAAAATTTCATAAAGAATGTCCCTTATGGAGGTTTCATAGCTGAAAGCTTTCTCGTCATCCCACGGAATCCACGTGTCATCGAGAGGGAATCTACGAGAAACTTTCTCATCCAAAATGCGGTGGCCATGTGGGACAAAAGTCACGTAATCTTGAACAGCTTGAGCGAAAAACCATACTGCATCCCGAGCATTGTAACGGGGGTTTCTTCCAGCATCCAACAAATTTGGAATCAAGCCATGCTTCAATGTTTTGGCAAACCCAAGAATGTGCTCTCTGGCATCATCGAATCTACCAGGGACAATCAAAAGCCCCCGGAAGGAGATAAAGACATCTCTTCCCCAACATCTCATGTAATCATTGCTGAAGTGAGGGAGGCCAGCAGCCAAACATGCCTGTTGTTTTTGAGGCACCAACGACGTGTTGTTCATGAATCCGCACATTTGAACCGAAGTGAGTGCTAAACTTTGAACAAAGTTTGTCGAGCTCTTGATGTTATCATCTAGCAATCTCAAAGCTCTGAACCGAGCAGCTTCATACGCGACACCTACCACAAGAGCGAAGTAGTGCGGTCTTAGGAAATATGGCACCTTCTTGATAGCCTCAACTCTTGTTCTTAGCCACAGTTGGAAGTTCTTCATGCTTTCTGAGTTTTGATTATACTTCTCCAATCTGTCAACGATGTTGTCGGCTGCCCATAGCCCATTCCTTAAATGATCACAGACAGGATGGCCAAGATTGTTCTCCCAAATAACATTCTTAAGAACGCTGATCCACCCTTCCAATCCAGCATACACCAAGCTTCCGTGGCCAGGGATGTGGTATGTTCCATCTGTGCCTCCACTTGCGTCTCTCTCCTCGGGCTCGGACCGATATAACAAAGCATTCAAGTCATACAAGTTCATTCCTAAGGAAGCTTCTAATGCGCCTTCCTTCACGAATTTATCGAGAGATGCGTCGGCAGTCGGGATCCAAGTCGAGAATACAGCAATCGAGCCTGCCTCAAAGGAATTGTCGACCTTGATGTAAGTGTTGGTGCCGTCACTCTCTAAGCGGGGAGTGTCAATCTCCACTAACTCTGTTGGTATTCCTGTCAAATAGTCTGGGCTATTTTCAAAATGACCCAGTCTTTTGAGAACATAGGCAAATTCAGGGTTCACCTCGGTACCTTTCAATTCCACCGGTGATAAGATCTGCTGGGTTGGGTGCTCCCCAAAACGCGTTCTAGCAATCAAAAACCAGCCTTTGCCTGTGATTGTGTTGTATCTTTGTATGGTGATATATTGACCTTCGTGGTGGATGTACATTTCTTGGTCGCTGAGAGGATCCTGACTCTCGGAAGAAAGTGAATCCCGAATTGCATTAAGCTTCAGCTTCACCAGTACAATTCCACTATGTTCATCGTACTTGTATCGTCTCTTCTCGCCAACCACGTCGAGAAGTTCAGGATATGTTTCATCGTAACCAAACACAGTGCCCACAGCAGAGGAGCAAAAGGTTACCAATGCCGCGGTAGGAAGGGTGTCTTCGACTGTTCTCACTTGAGCTGGTGTTTGATTGTCGTGAGTACAATCCATGAACAAGGCATGTGGCGCTTGAGGCGTGAGAACTTTTGGAATCTCCAACTCAGAGTTACTTTCCACAAACTTTCCCACGATAGGTTCATTCTCGGCTGGGTAAGCCAAAGTATCCAAGGGCAACCAGGAAAGCGACCCAATTGGCCTACCGCCATGCTTGTGAACTAGTCTGGATAACTCATCAACAGATCCCGCTTGCATAGCTTCACGGATCAAAGAGTTGATACCCAATCTCTCCACAAAAATCTTATCCATAGCCTCCGAGCCAGAAAAAAGTTCCGCCACAACATAAAGATTGGGGTTAACTGACCTAGCGGAATCCAAAAGAGCTTCTCCAACGTGTAAAGGCGTCGAATGGCAATTGTCAAGTCGAAAGCCACTAAACACCTTGGCGCATTGCTTAGTGTATTCTGTCATACGCTCCCACAAGTACGGCGAGTCGTCGGGACCTTTTCCATATCTGAGTTTCACACAGTCCCCCCACACAATGACCTCTCTCCTCAAATAGGCTTTCGATTGGTCAGAAGCAAAGTCCACGAGTGGATTTCCACCCCAGATCCAACCGTTGTTTGCTAACGCCCATGGCTTTCCATTGATGTCTGTGAAACGGGTAAAATAGGGCTCGGTAAATCTGTCTTTCTGAGTTATCGGTCCCAACCTCGGGCCATTTTGGTCAAGTCTCATGAAACGGGCTCTGTCCTCCACTTGCTTTTTGATGGACACAATATCAGAGTCGTACTCCTTGTAGAACGCGGCATTTATTTCATCAACGACAGAAGACGCTTTCGACATTAAATTTCCCGAGTCAGAGCCCACAATAGCCAATAAGATAGTTAAAAGTTTCTTAACATCTAACTGCTTCGAGAACCTGTCAGCTAGTTTCGAGTATTGATGTTTGCTGGCAGTCTCGAGAACATAACTCGCCAATTCTTTCAAATTTGAAGTGTCAACAGAAGCTGGGATGTCGGCAGGTTTGACAGAAAAGTCAAGCTTCTCTAATGCTTTTAACGTACTTTTCTTGTCGAAGACATAAAATTGCCACAACTTGAGGCGGTCTAAAACATGTTCTTGGACAGCACCTAGAATGAGAGACAAGTCGCTTTCTGACTTAATATCAGTTGGCAATCCGAGATCAGCAAGTTTATCAGAGAAGCTTATGAACGCTTCATCCAACTCAATCGCAGAACGTAAATGAGGGGCTGTTTCTGCGTTGTATCCTATATCAGGATGTTCGCGTATCCAGTCCGAGTTATTGGCTGTGTGGTTCCAAACAACGTCAGTTAATGTTAGCAAAGAATTTTTCTTTGATATATCATGTAGGAATCTAGTCGCTTGCTCATTCGATTCAAACAAAGACAGGTCAAACTTGAGCTGGTCAAAGATTGAATAAGGTGAATCGGACGACCCTCTCTGTTGCAAAGGCGTGAAATGAACCATGTTATATCCTTTCTTTGCTATGTAGGAGAATAAATCAGCCCAGTTTTCAAGTGGTCCAGCCCATTTCGAAACAACTGTCTGAATGTTGACGGCGTTAAACTGGACGTGTTTATCTCCTATCATAAGTTGTGGGGGCACCGTGAAAAAGAAGGTCTCGGTCACTCTAGCCTCGTCATCAACGTTGTACTTAATGAAGAAAGAGTATGGTCCAGGACGATATATAGGAATGGTGATGGATATGTCTTTGTGAAATGATGAATACAAGCTAAATTCCCGGTATGAGTGTCTATCAAATGATTCTTCGGCATCTTCGGGAACATTCATAAACAATTTGCCGCCATTTGTGATCGGAGCTCCTGCATCAATGTGAACTACCATATTGAATAAGGCTTCTCTAGCTTGTCTTGTTTTTGGGACTGAGGGTAAAATCAACACGCCATTGTGTACAGCGCGGTTAGGCGTGGGTGCTCCATTGTCGGAGAGGCGGAGAAGAACCGTCTGTGTCATTTTTAGAATTCAATTATCAATTAAAGCTCAGTGTCAACAGCAAATGAAGTACGCTAGGATCTCCGTTCGACGTGCGGGGTATATCGAAAACGAGAGAATTGAATTCAGGGATCGAACGAATGACGAAGAGAATTCCGTTTGTTTTTTATTCTCTATTCTCTTTGAAAATCAATGGAGTTTACCAATAACGTCGAACAAAGCAAAAGACTCTTCAGAATGTCTATGCTTCCCTGAATATTGGGGGAATCAAAAATCAGCTGTTGCGAACCGAATGCTATTTATGCCCCCTCTCTTGACAGCCAGCAATCTCAACAGGGTCCGGGATACAGAAACGCGGGATTGTAAAAGTGGGGCGATGGTGTACTCGACGAGAATGTTTAAAAATCGTCATAAGAAGTGAAACTCTTGATAAAACTGACTTCTCGGGATCAACCTGCAGAAGTAAAGAAAATTCCGAAAAAAAAATCCCCCGTTTACGAAAATGTCGTACGTCTAGAAAAGTATGGGCCTCTTAGCGCATATACCTGGGCTGGGCATGCAAGTATCGACAAGCTCAACGAGAGGGTTCCCCGCCCAAAGAATGAAACAACAAAATACACGGGCACGAATTGGGCTACCGTTTCTCCTTAGCAACTTACCTGCTCACACGTGAATGTCTTAATCCTCACTTCTAATTTATGATTACTCAACTCCTTTTTCGTAGAAGAAATAAGAAATTGAAGCTAGAGCCAACATTTGCTTTGTGACTGAAAATGCAAATGTCTACCAACCAACTCGAATTTTGGAATACACGCTATCGGTAACCTTCTTGTATTGCCGAATGTTGAGGGAAAAAATTAGCTTCCCCACCAGGAGTCGAACCTGGAATCTTCTGGTTCCAACAGAAGTGGTTACTTTCGTAGCCAGACGCCTTGACCATTGGGCCATGAGGAACGAAGCTTATGTTTTCTCTTACTTTAAGTACATATTTCAAGAGATCATTTTTTGAAATAGAAATCAATTGGATCGTAGGCACAGTCCGTCGGGTCTATCATTCCCGACGCCTATAATCGCGATCTGAATTCTCTCTTTCTGGTCTTTATGATAGACAATCGAAAAAGGACTTGGGGCGAATTAAAAGAGTGACTAGTGGGCGTGGCTTTCACGTACGGCTAATCTGGAAAAGAGAGACTAGGGCTTGCAAAAGCTGGGGTCTCTCGATCCTCAGTGCATTTTCCAAACTTATTTGTGTAATTTTAGGAGCAGTTGAGTAGGGGATGTCTTTTTGCTATAATACGATATGTTTGTTAGGAAAAATTCGTCAATCAACACAAAAATCATACAGTTATATACGCAAAGTAGAATGGGCGGCGATGGAGATCGGCGTGTGCATCTTCCTGTGCCAAAGAACGTTATAATTTTTGGCGACTGCAAATCACACAAAAGGCGCGGCTTGGAAAAGTCCATATCGAAGCTTCTCAGTACGGTTATACATTGATTGAAGCAAAAAGAAAGAGGGGTAAAATTGTTTCTTTCATTTGCCTTCAGAAACCCTCTCTGAAATTCACGCAGAGCCGTTAATTGGGGGTGCTTCCTGGTAGGAGGGCGTCACAGACATCTGATCGCATCCCACTGGAATTTGGGCCATTATCAAGTTTGGTACAGTACTAAGGATTGTTGCTTTTTTTTTGCCCTCTATATTTATTTCTCTAGAAAAGAAGAGGTTATTGCTTCAGATCCAACGACAGTCGTTGATCATGACCGTGAACGATGCGCTCTTATTGTTGCGAAGACACAATGCATAACTGCCGCGACTTCACTCATCGCCAGATCATTTGGAATGTGTAATTTCATACACTTCCACTACACACATGCCGCCAAAGCGTATCAAAAAGTATCTTTGCCTGAAAGAAGGATGCGGCAAAGCATATAACCGCCCTGCGCTTCTACGACAGCATCAGCGTATTCACTTAAACGAGCGGCCGTTTGTGTGTCCGCGTGAAGGCTGCAACAGTGCTTTCTTCCGAAAGTCACATCTCGAAACCCATATCTTCTCCCATTTGCTGGACCGCGAAAAACCATATCAATGTTCTGTGTGCGGTAAAGGGATGACCTCTACTCAGCGACTAAGGCGACATGAGGTCACGCATACCAAAAGCTTCGAGTGCACTTTCGAGGGATGTGAGAAAGCGTTTTACGTGTGGCAGTCTCTCAAACACCACGTGGAGCTCAATCACAAAATGGCTCTCACATGCGAGTATTGTAACAGGTGCTTTCAGAACCGGCCGCCGCTCAACAGACACAAACTTAAAGTCCACGGCGTGGCGTCGCCATCCGTATGTGATCATGCTGGATGCTTCCACTCCTTTAAGAATGCCAGCGACTTGAGGCACCACAAGGAAACGCGTCATCCGCAGCTTAAATGTCCCGAATGTGGAAAGCTATGTGTAGGACATGAATCTCTCAGAACACATGTTCTCACTCACGGGATGAGGGGCGGGCACTCGTCCTTGTTTCGGTGCGAGTTGTGTCTGCTAGCACAATTTGTGAGTAAAGATGATCTCATCAAACACCAAGAGGACTTTCATGGAAAGGATACTTCCTCAAGTGTCATGAAGACTGAAGAATGTGCAGATATAGCCTTGCGAAGAAAGATTCGTAGCTCACAGTCCGTGCAGACTGTTTTGAGAGACGCCGCCTTGAAGGCGCATGTGATGAAAAACATGCATGTCATGGATGAACCCGATGAACTCAGAAGCAACCACGTCTCATCGAGAACACGCAGAAGAACAAGAAGTCAGACCTCGCAAGAAGACTCGCTATCGCTGGAAAAAAAGTCTATTGTTAGCATGATGGTGAACGCAAACCGAGAAACCTACACATGTCCGCGGAGAAACTGTCAAAGGAAGTTTGTAAGGCTACACGCTTTTGAAAAGCATTTAGAGCGCCACGAACTCGAAATCAAGAATGCTGAAGAAATTTTACGGAAGTATAAGGAAGCAGAAAACGGCCTGAGTGAAGCAGCTTCTAAAAGTGATCCAAGGAAAGACCCTAACTTGGAAATCGATCGCTTTTCTGATCTTTCGGATAACGAAGATTTCGGTGATTCCTCAAAAGTCGTCAATGAGACATGCGACGGTTTGAAGAGGAATAGCAATCTAGAGATGCCTCGTTTCCTACCGATTAGAGCAACAAGGCGCAAGGCGAAGTTTTGAAAAGTTACACAATCACATGCAAATTGAGATCATGACAGAAGAGATGAACTGCGTTAACTGACTACTATTTGTGATAAATGGCTTCTCAAGTCCCGCCACATGTATATAAATTCAACATTAGTCGATGTAGATTCGACTCATTAGTACCTCAGCCTCTTGTCGTAACCCAAACCTCTGTCTCCGTTTCTTCTTTTTCTATCCCATGAGCCACCTTCTTTGTGTGATTGACTTCGTGCTGGTGGAGGCAAGGAAGGTGGTGGAAGGGGTTCCCCGCTAGGCCTTCTATCACGGCCATTCGTTCTGCCGCTCCTGTCCTTCTCACCAGATGATGTGAACTCTCCTTGTCTCCTGATTTTCAGAGGCATATCTCTAGGAGGTTGCTGAGGTGGTAAAGGTGCCCGATTTCTCTGAGAAGAGCCTGAAGGCTGCGACGGGGTCTGAACTGCCCCTCTAGTGTTTAGCTGCGTGTTTTGCTGCTGCAAGATTGGAACTTTGCCGTTGGTTGGATTCTGTTGTGCAGTCAATGATTCTCGCAGAGTACCCTGAGGCGGTAAGGGCACCCTATTGCTCATTCTGATTGAAGAGCTCATATTTGTAGAAGGTGATGTCGTTGAATCTTTTCTGGAATCCACTTGTGGGGGTAAGGGTGCCCTCGTTGCAGTTGTTGTAGAATGCCCTGACAGTCTAGAGGTGGATGAGAATATTGTTGCTGTCTGGGAATTTCCGGGTGCAATCGGTGTAGCCGATCTAGAAGTGTTCGACGTGTTTCTTTGCCTAGCATTACCTCTTTGGTCTGTTGCTTTACTGTTGTCGGTATCGCTCCTTGAACTAAACTCCTTCCTGGCCATCTCGAGCCGGGATTTAAGTTCAGAACTCCCAGATGAAGGCCCGCTTGGCTTCAGACTAGTTGGTTTGAATCTCCTCTGAGATTCATTGGACATTATGTCGCGAGAACTGGTATCTCTTGACCTTGCTGAAATATCAGATGTAGTGTGCCGTGTCTTCGCACTCGAGGGTCCCGTCGGAGGCACCATCTTCTGATCATTGGGCGCACCAGCCTGGACTGTAGTGGGTTTCGGCGTTGATGGTGTTTCAGGAACCTTCACAGAAGCTGGGGGCAAAGACGACCTTTGCGAATAACTGTCATACCTGCCTCTGGAAGCCTCCACACGGGTTGGCATTCTTGTAGATGGTTTGGTGTTCTCGTCATATGATATAGCTGGAGTAGGAGGTTCTTTTTGCGAGCCAACTGTTTGAGCACTTCTACGTTCTTGCTCCTCTTGATGTTTTCTCTCCTCCGACCTCTGGAGCATCAACTTTCTCTCCGCTTCCTGTTTAAGCTTCTTGGCCTCGCGATTCTCAATGATTTTGCGCTTCTGTATCTTCAAAGCCTTTTCACTCTCTTCCATTTCAATAAAGTCCCATAGATGAACCCATGATCTTTTCCTTGACTTGACATGGCCTATCAAAGCGCTTGAAGAGAGTTTCAAATCATCTCGGTTCTCCTTTTGTGTAATCTTCTCGATGAGCTCAATTACAGATTCACAGTGATCTTCAACAATTGGGTAAGTACCCAAGAGGTTTTTCAAAAAGGTGATTGCATTCATTCGTGACATGTAGGTCGTCACCCGTAAAGCTCTCGATATATCCTTCAAGAGAAGTGTGTGGTAGTCAAATATGCTTTTGCGGAAATCGGCAAACGTCATTAAATCGGCATAGTCGCGTAAGCTCGCGTCCTTCGTATTTTCATTGAATACTTCTTCTTTGGTCCACGCATTTAATTCCTTCAAAATAGCCGAAACAAACATGCCCAAGTTCTCGGCCTCTGTCGTCGTACACGTAAACAAGGTTGCAAAGAAAATGTCGTTGCGGAACAATCCATCTAGGGTAGCCATCAATGAGTATCTAGGTACTCCTATCTTAAAGAGCATGAATACGAAGTTGGCACTGTAAATGGCATCGAAGGATGAATGAATTGCACGAGGCAAGACGCATAGCTGCAAAAAAATACTCGCCTCGGCAATGCCGTACGCACCAAACTGATCATTCAAATGACTGGACATGAAATCTCTCATATGGCTAGCATGTTTCTCGTGATGCTCCTTCTCGGGTGGAATTGCCAACGAGAGTGCATCATTCTCCGCAATAGATGACTTGAGTGTGTCTAGAATAGCCTTAGACTCGTTCTTGTCCCTCCGCGCAAATGCATACTCTTCCTTCAAACTTGAGATTTTGGATCTGAGTTTGACCAATTCATTTTCGTATAACTCTGAGGAGTAATTGCAATCATATAGGTTTAATTTCCAGAATAATAAAAAAAGCTTTGGGTTAATTCCATCAAGAAATCCATCAGGCAAAGCGTCCTGGACTCCGACTTGCAACTCTTCAATTTTTGTTTGCGGGAGAAACCTCCTCCAAAGCTCAAATGCCCACACAACTGGAATTTTGTACTCTTTCATCAATGCATCAATTGGGAGCAATTGCGAATCATCGTCACCGAAGAATCCCATAAGTGTACAAAGGAGATGCAATACCGAATCTAACTCATCCCTGGTGCTCGTCAAAACTTTGAGATGAGAAAAATCCAGTGAATCAATGAGCTCTTTGTTGACCTTACAGAGTAAAGTTAAAAGCTCGTTTACGCGACCATGTTTAACCAATGCCTCGCGCAATCTTGAACCTGACTGAAAGTACTCGTAACGCATGTCTCCAATTGTCTTATACACGATCTTTTGCAAGCTAGGTTCACAGTTGATCATGTCGATTTGAAGCTGGGTTAAGTTTGTGATTGATTGAATACCACCCATTGCGCTCAACATCTCTCTGAAAACAATCAAGTCGACACTTCCACTCGAATGAAAGGACAGCAACAAGTACTTCAAGAGTGAATCCAAATCAACCGACTTAGGATATTTTTGACAAAGTTTGCCAACGAAAGAAGAAAGAGATTGAAGCCATTGTCGCTCATAGAGGCCATTGGCTTGTTTGCTAGATCTTCCAGCTGAAGTGAGTCTCATCATTATTGCAAGAGTCATGTTCTCCCATCCATAGTCGTTGAAGTACGCTGCGGTTTGCACCACCAACGTGTTGAGGTTATCGTAACTCTCTAATTGTTGTAAGATAGTCAAAAAACACGGAAGTGGATTTGAAAGACTTATCTTTGCTAAGCGTCTCATCATTGATTTGATATTTTCTTTTGACAACCTTTTCAAGACGTCCTTTGTCTCTTTCTCTGCTCTTCCGCATGCAATTTTAACGTGAGGGATTGTTTTGGCCATAACTTGATAGTATTCGCCGTAAAGGTTGAAGCGATCATCTGCCAGGAAAAATGTCAAAATAGTAAATGCCCTGTCCACTGGTATTGCATTCTCTGATACGGAGCCGATATTAGGTAAGATAAAAGTCCTAAAGTAGTTGAACCACTTAGCCATTTGTACCTCGGAACAGTCTGCTTGCAAGTCTGCGACAATTATCTCACATATTTTGATGAAATTCGCCAGGTTATCGGCAAGAATCGACCCAAAAAAAACTAGGAACTCACGTGATATCCGAATGAGGTCATCAGCTGACTCAAGAATAGGTAGATCAGCATCCCAGTTCGTGATAAAGTAAACTATGTGCTTATTCCCTGCCTTCGCGATAGGGTTGAAGCAGTATAATTGGGGTAGAGTAGATTTGTCGAGTCTTACTTTGTTCTGTGCTCGCAGCTGTGTTGCTATCTGCGTTGCAGTCGGCCTTTCCTCCTTAAAGGATACTAGCTGTTTAGTCGTAAAAGGGCGCACACTTTGATGGAGTGGGTTTAGAATTGCTGCCAAAGCACGATGCATCAACTCGGAGATCTCGGAGTCAATGTTTGCCAAGAATGGATACTGAGAAAGAATGTAGACCGATGGCCAATACAATCCGTTCCCGAGAAAGCACTTAAGCATCTGGAACCTCACGTTACAATTTATCAATGATTCGACCGTGGCTTTCGAAGCTGATGCCGCAGACGTAGCCGAAATACCACTCAGAGCCTGGCTCTCTTCATCGGCCAAAGGGGCAGCTAGAGCCAAGGCGCTGGCACTGACGCGCAGAATTTTTTTGTCGAGCTCTTTTTTATACGAGTCTTCAAGCACTCTCATTTCTTCATCGGATGGCGAGAAATAAGGATATAACAGCCCAAAACTGATGAATCCTTCCTTGATGAATAGTGCAATCAAAGTTCTGAAAGTTTCTGACACTTCACGGTCTGGAGATTGTTTTAAAAGTCTCAAAGCGATAAATTTCGCTGCCGTTGTATTTCCACCTTTGTTTAAAGACAAAAAGCCATCCGCACAATTACCTTGCACTTGTGGCCACCATGGTGACTTTTTGAAGAAATTCATGATAAAGCGATGATTCCCCACTATGTTGTTTGCACTGATATCGATGATTATGTCGAGCACGCGGTTTGGGTCTAGCAAATAATGGCCAATTAGCAGGTACACTACATTCACAGCATGATCCACCAAAAATTCATTCTCTTCATTGGAAATGATTGTCAAGAACTCACTAACGAGAGTCGAGTAGCCCTCGTACTCTTCATGGTATAAATTAAACTTCTTCTGCGTGAAAAGCTCATCTCTCTTTCTGGTGTTCATTTGCCGTGTAAGATCTTGGGAAGCAACAATGTCTAGTTTAATCAAGGTTTCTGAATCAATGAGCTGTGCCAATGTAGAGGTATTGATCACGGATTCATCTCGGTATAGGCGTGATACCAAATCTAACAAAAAAGTGTTTTGTGGGAACACGTCAAATACCTGACAGAAGACAATGGCTTTAGTTTCATTATTGATGGCGAGCTTCAAAAATTCAGCCACAGTTTCGACTGGCAAGCTCTGGTTTGTCACAAGCATCAAGACTTCGGTGAAAATACGGCTTGATACTTCACTGGCAGTTTCGTTCAGAATTTCCGGTGTCTCCAATGATTCAAGCAATGATTGCATACCCGAGCCATTAAAATCTGCGATCACAGACGGCGTAAAATAATCATAGAGTCCCGGATTCTCGGACATTGTAAGTTTTTTTATTTGGTAGGAATCGGATCCGATGTTCGACGATGGATGCAGAGATCGTGAATTGAACGATTCATGTTAAAGAAGTTGGTCGCGCGCGAGGGGACTATGTAGCGCACCGCTGCCGTTTATGGACTTTGAAACCAGTTAAAACCTACAAAAGCTAGAGAAGCTTCTACGAAATCAGCCTATCGTCTAGATTATTTTTTATGGTAGACGATGGCCACTAAATTTCAGAGAGCTAAAGAGAGATAAAAATGCGTAATCATAGAACGTACATTGTTTTCTCAAAAAGAATATTCTGAACTAATTAATATTAAACCAGGACATGTACATGTACAACGCGGAAGCAAGCGGCCGAATCCTAAAGTCACAAATCCACAGTTCCTGCCTCCGCCAAGAAAATTAGTCCACATAGACGGTATGTCTCTTTTTTTTTTTTTAAAGAAACATTTCGTATTACAGGAAAAAACATCCCCTACTCAACTAATCCTAAAACACCCATAAATACGTCTGGATAATGCACTGAGTATTGAGAGACTCCAGCTTTCCCAAGCCCTAGTCTCTCCTCGTCACATTAGCCGCATGTGAAAACCATGTCTACTGGTCACTATTTTGCTTCGCCCCAACGCTCGTTTCCATTGTCTATCATCAAGAACAGAAAGAGGAACCCCAGCTCTCTGCTCAAGGCGTCGGGAATGATAGACTCGACGGACTGAGTCAACGAACCAATTAAGGTCGCGCAATTGTTCATAGGTCTGTGATAACGGTGCCAACAATGAATCAAGATCTATATGTGATCGAATGCCAAGGATAGCCCACAATTGTCTGCTCTTCGAACATTCATTATAGAGATGTCTTTTTTTTTTTTTTTTTTTAAAGAAACATATCGTAATACGGGAAAAACATCCCCTACTCAACTAATCCTAAAAAACCCATAAATACGTCTGGATAATGCACTGAGTATTGAGAGACTCCAGCTTTCCCAAGCCCTAGCCTCTCCTCGTCACATTACCCGCATGTGAAAACCATGTCAACTGGTCACTATTTTACTTCGCCCCAACGCTCGTTTCCATTGTCTATCATTAAGAACAGAAAGAGGAAACCCAGCTCTCTGCTCAAGGCGTCGGGAATGATAGACTCGACGGACTGTGTCAACGAACCAATTAAGGTCGCGCAATTGTTCATAGGTCTGTGATAACGGTGCCAACAATGAATCAAGATTCATAGGTGATCGAATGCCAAGGATAGCCCACAATTGTCTGCTCTTCGAACATTCATTATAGAGATGTCTGAGCATCTGAGTCAGGTCCACATCCTCAAGACAAAGATGACATTTGAAATCT